>PVHX01003577.1:0-141133 GCA_004024805.1 Geosciurus inauris
AGATGCCCAAATAAGGAAGCTGGTCAGAGCTGCAAGCCAGATGTGACGTCACTAGTGGACATGCCTCCTGTCAATCAGCGAGTTTTCCTGGCCCATCAGGAAGGACTATGGCCTTCTCTTCCTGTACCCAACCCCTCCCCTTCCTGACCGGGTTTTCTTGAAATTCTCTAAGCACGAAATCTCTGATGCCATTTCTCCCGACCCGCTCTGATGGACGGGGAAATGGTCCGAGGGCTCGCCTTCCAATAAAGCCTTGCCGAGTGGCTTAATTCATCTTCTCCTGGTCCTGTGAATTTTACACTGTCTATGGACAGATCCACCAAAAAGAACTTAATGGTTAGGAAACCCTCCTGGGAATCTCCACAACCAAGTCGATACCTCACCTAAGCAGGTTTTATCACAGGATGCTACCTATTGTTCTGAGGCAAGATTTATCTTTTCTGCCAAACATTTCTCTGTTCTATGCTACCCACAGTCCCCCTCCCTTTTTCCTTATAAAGAAGGTATATCAAATTCTAGATCTCTCCTGGATTGTTCATTATTCACTTTTTGTTCCTGTGATGTATCCATGCACATAAACAATTTGTATATATATTTTTGCTAATATGTCTGCTGTCAGTTTATTTCATAGACTCAGTTATCAAACCCTCAGTGGGTAAAGGAAGATTTCCCTTTCATGCAACAGGAAAGAGGAAGATATGCTACCCAGAATATGGGATATTCAATATAAGAAATAAGAAAAGGAAAGAAAATAGGAAAGACAATAGAATGAACCAGACATAACTTTCCTTTGATCATATATGAATACAAAACCACCGTAAGTTTAAATCATGTACAACCACAAAAGTGGGAAGTTATACTCCATGATATGTCAAAATACACTCTACTGTCATGTGTATCTAAAAACAAGAAATAAAATTTAAAAAGTAAAAAAAAAGAAATAATATCCTCCTGGAAATGGGCACAAGGATAATGAAACAGGAAAACAAGAAGGCATATAGCAGTATTAGGGCAGTGTGATACAAAAGACAGGCTGAGAGTGTTCATCACCACAACTTCTACCTTTGCATCTTTTTAACTTGATAAAACTACTTGAGACTATGTGCCACCCAAATGATGGCATGAGCCAAGAAAGATAATTTGGTATACAAGAAATGAGCTGTTCTATCTAGGATGGTAGTCAAGGGAATTTGAAGGTAAACAGCTGGGCTACAGAGGTAGACCATGCAAGAGAATAAAGGCCTCCAGTAGGAAAACCTGCAAAAGAAATTTGGAATTCACAGTTCATTAAATTTTTTGACTTTTTTAAAAAAAAATCACACTTAGCATATTATAAAATACATAGCAAGATTTAATACTATGTATAAAGAAATCTAGGCAAATAAAAACAAGCACACAAGGAACTCTAAACTTCAGAAAAAAATGAAAAAATAGTTAAATGTAATCATACTAACACAGTGATTGTTTTTTAAACAACATAACCAACCTCTGCATATTGCTTTAAACCCAAATTTTAGCAAGATTATATAAAATAGGAAAATGAAAGACATGAAAGAAACTTTCAAAACAAGAGATCTAAATCTTTTTTTTTTTGCTGTAACAGGAAGTCAACAGATATTCAAAATAATAAATCCAATGACAGAAATTTATCATCTTTAGAATTATGAAGACTAAACAACTAAAAGAGGGCCAAGAGTGCTTGCTTTTGGAGAGAAAAATGGGGAGTAGGAGGAGTGGTGAAGCAGAGAGTCATTTGGTTTTAATCCTTTTAGATTTACTACTTAACTTTTTAAGCTATTGTGCATGTATTACTTTGATAAAATAGAATTTAATGAAAATATTCATGATGCAGATTTTAAGCCTCTTTGACATTATCAGGCTTACTTATCCAGATGGCATCCATCTGCTTTACTCTGTCCACTCATGTTTTCACGATGACTCCTGTGCAGCACTAAGGCGGGTATATGCACATGGTGTGACTGCTCCTCAGCAAGCCATATCCCACTATATAGATTCAGAAGGAAATGTATAGAGGACAAGGCATTATTTGAAAAGGTCTATAGATAAAAGAAATTCTGTCTTTTCTTTGCAAACAGGAGGCTGCCTAGCAACCATTATCCTGCAGAAGAAGAGATTAGACCACACATTTCCATTTCTGTACCTATTATGAGATTCAGCCTAACAAAAATAAAAACTTACATCCTTGATTAGTGTGGAACCATTTTACTACTCTCAAATCTAACTTTCTTATGAATCAGTTATAGGAAAAATAAAAAATGCATTTAAGGAGGAACAAGTACATTAAATTGCCTGCAGTGTGTAAACATTATTTTTCTTTCTAAGTGGTTTAATAGTGTTAAAATAATATGTGCAAACCCGAAGCCAGACAATAAGCCAATGATGTAAAGCATATGTGGTTTGAAGTTGAAGTTGAGTGAGTTCCATTATGTTTCACTGCATTATGTTTCATTGCATTATCCTTTCCACTTGAGTAAATGTTCTGTACTCAATTTGGACTTAGTCATGCTGTAGTTTGCCTGTCAGAAAATTTGCATTTCTGTGATCAAAATGAAAGATGTGTTTGAAATTTATTGGAAAAGTGGGTGCAGAAAAGGCTTTAAGTGCTTCTGAGATCATTTCTCTTTTATGATGATTTGTAAAGAGATTTAGAGACAAGGTACAAAGCTTCTAGGAGTGTCAGGAGTAAACCTCAGTCCTCCTGGGTGCAAGATTCCTCTCAATTAGCACACACTCCATTAACTCTTTAGAAAGAATGAGTCACGACTGCTTTTCTTTGGTATGAAAATGAAAAGATAAGAAGATTAAGTACCTTTTATTCTGTCTCTTTCTTTCTGTGAACTTAGGGCATCTGATAACTAATAAAAATCATTAAACAATTAAATGTCTCAAACTTTCTTTTTTAATTTATAAAGTCAGTAGCAGTTTATGTATCCAATCAATCCAGCTCCACACCCCTCCTCCGCAGCTGTACTCAACTAGATCAGAATGAGTTTAAGGAAAATACATAAAACACTTTATGGCTGTCTTGGCTAGATCTTTTTCTGAAGCTCCCTGCCTTCTTTCTTCAGAACAGAACAATAATGTTCTTGAGTGTTCTAGAAAATAGATGCCCCAGTTCTTTTCAATGAACAAGAACTCCGACCAAGTCCCTCTGTCTCCAAAAATGTCCTGATTTGGGCAAAAGTTTTGAATTAAAAAAAAAAATAATCTGTCTCCTAATATAGCTATCAAAGTTCATTTTCTAAACCTATTATGAAAAAAGATATAAGACTAATATAATACCATGCATCTTGTGGAAACTCTTAACAGCCATTATTAATGGTAACATGAGCTGTAAAAGCTCCCATTCTTCCTTTTGGATCTTAAGAGCGATTGTGATGCCAGTACTTTTGATCTACTAGCCAAACATTATAGCAAATAAGTATTAGTCCTAGGAAAATGTAAGAATGTGATTTTTTTTTGGTCATAAAACGAATGTACAATCAACTTGGGTTCCATGTTACTGGTTCAGAGCCATGAAAGCCATCCCACTGGAAGGGAGGAAAATGAATGCCAGCTGGAATATTTAAGACTTGCCCTAGCTTTTCATTTTCAATAAAAGGATACAATTACATTCCCTTGGACAGAAATGACATCTTGTTAGCTAGTTATTGTTGGAGGTTTTGTCCTCCTGAGACTCCAAGAAGGAGTAATAGCAAGAAGCTATTATGCAGCAAGTATGAGGCTCCTTGTTAAACTGTTATCCTCAACCTCATCCCCCAAACTCTGTTCACCTCAGAGGGGATCCACTCTGTTCACCTCAGAGGGGATCAGTCTATGCTCAGAACTGCCAGGGTGAACAATAAATCACAATAATTCTCCTACTGTTCAGAGTGTTCTCAATTCTTAGGAGATTTTTAATCACAGTGGAAAAGCAAGGGTGTTAATGAGGTCTATAAATTAAGTTAAAGCAGGGTAATTATGTCCTATGCTGTAATAAAGACTGGGGTGGCCAATATCATTAAGGCAAATTAAACACTTTCTCAGATTGTGAAGATAAATTGAATAAAAATATTACTATAAATAAGGGCTTAGTTTATTGTACTGCGTATTAATCATGGCATGGGGGCTACAACTGCTGCCTGGAGTTCACCTGAGCCTAGGAGTGGCTGTGAGGTTTGAGATAAGCCCTGGGCTTCATGTGGCTCGTAGGAAAGGGGAGAGAGCATTATACTAGTGTTTCATGAGCAGCTACTGTCAGCATCACAGACCACAGTCCATGAAATTGTTAAACCAAAATCCTAGGCCAGAAACCTGATTCTAGGGGTCCCACTATCCAGGTCTAGCCACTGCCCCTCAAAAAATAAGCAGAAGAGATCATATGAAAAGCAGGAAATGAAACTTCTATCAATATGGACATACTGCGAAGGCAAAATGAAACCTCAACTTTATCTTCTGGTTGCTAACATGAAATGTAGGTTCATATAGAGGAAGAATTAGGGGAGGGGTGAGGAGCATTCAAACTTAAGCAGTCTTGGTCAAATTGTGGTCTGGTGAAATTCTTCAGTTCTGGTTTTGTTAGGTAGTTCCAGAGAAGTTTTGATCATTTGATAAATTTCCACTTGACACTAAGGATTTTTAACTGACAGACTCGAGAACCTAGAAGAGAGCAATTCATTTTCCAGAAATAATTGTTTCTGCTGTGGAAAAGTCTCATTCTGAAATGATCTGGAAGATGTATGAGAGGAACTCAAGACTTGAAGATGGCAGTCTAGCAGTCCAATGTAGAATGCTATGGATCTCCCTGCATTTCCGGCTTCAGTCTTAAAGGGGGATGAGATAGGTGAGGCAAATTTAAGGTTAACAAACTGTATTTTTAATTCTTAAATAAACACTCTTTAAAAATGGTTCATGTGCCTACATGCAGAGCTGAGTGGGTACCTGACCCAAGGTTTAAGGTAATAAAAGACACATATACAAACAAGGGCAGAAATACTGAGAATTATCAAGCAACAACAAGCTGAAGAGACATTGCTTCTTTTTTTTTTTTTTTTTTGGTACTGGGATTGAACCCAGGGGCTTAACCACTGAACCACCTCCCCAGCCCTCTTTTATATTTTATTTAGAGACAGCATCTCACTGAGTTGCTTAGAGCTTCAATAAATTGTTGAGGCTGTCTTTGAACCGGTGATCCTCCTGCCTCAGTTTTCCAAGCTGGTGGGATTACATGTGCACTCCACAGCTCCTGGCTAGAGCACTGCTTTTAATAACAGTAGGCTTTCTAATTCCCTGTTACAATATTACAATGGCTTTGCCTTTTTCAATGACATGTACATATCTTTTTGATATGGGTATATATACCTTTTAGATTTCTTATTGGAGTCTTCTTGATTCATGAGCACATGGCACAGATATATTAACATGCCAATAAATGAGGTAATCTGAAGATGAAACCAAAAAAGAAATGAAAAAATGCATGCATATGCATTTTACCTCCACTGTAAACATGTTACAAATAATTGAATAAACAAAATTCTATATATCTCATATTTGAATATATTTATAATATGCTAAGTGTATTCTAAATACTGTTCTGATTGCATCTTTGAATTGAAAAACAACACTACAAATCAAGTATTGTTTCCAGTATACTGAAATGGAGACTGAGGTACTGATAATTGTCCAACACGTCAAAATGACAACTACTACTACAGGTTGCACTTGTATTCAAACATAAAGCTTTCTAATTCCAAAGCCCACATTCTCGAATATCACATGGCTTGGCTTATTAATCACCATCAGCCACCTGTGAGTTGCTCATACTGAAGCAGGAAAAATGATAATGAAGGAGAGATCCACATTCTGGAATTAAAATCAGAAAGAAAAATCACAGAAGTCAAATATTTAAGAACCAAGCAACAATATACTAAGAAACTCAGTAAGTAAACAGGGGCTAGGGAAGATTCCTACATGTAAGATCTAGACATACGAATATTATTTTTTCTATTTCTAGGATATTTTTGAATAAAATGTAGGGAGAGTTAATTTAATAGGGTGGTTAAGAGTACAGATTCACCAGTGCCTAAATTCAAATCCTAGCTTCATTTTCGTAACAGTAAGGTTTGGAGAAATGATTTAATCTCCTTTAGACTGTTTCTTCATATATAAGTTGGGTACAGATTTTATAATAAAGATAAAGATTGTGTGGAAATTAAGTGGATTAACAGATGCAAAGCATCTAGAGAGTGTGGATGTATAATTGTTATATAAGCATTTGTATTTTAATTTTTAAGAATCTTATGTGAATATTTCTTCTAATTTGTCTATAATGAATAGTAATAAATTTTCTGAAATGTGTTCATGTATTTTTCTGTATTTATTTTGCTATAAACAGTGGAATAGCTCACCCTACCCTTCTGGGGGGTAATAACTATAAAACCCAAATTAGTGACCAATCTCTTGTGAAGTACAATGCCCATACCTGCAGGTCATCAGACAAGAATATTTATCAAGTAATTGATGAACAAATATGATTTATTTTCCAAATGAACACAATGGATGAGACCCTTCTCCTGTTTCCTCATCCACTATGTTCATTTGAATTGTGCTCACCGAACTGAAGAGAATCTGTCTAAAAAAAAAAAAACAAAAAGCCTAATCTTCTTCCTTTCAAATTAAATCTCACACATTATTTTGCCTTTTTCATTACAATAAGCCTTTTTTTTTGTATGGGTCTTTTTTTCCTATACTTGTTTCCTGATATTTCCCCATCAACATTTCCAACTCTTATCTATAATACTGTATCATTCAATGTTCTCTAGAGAGCCAGAACCAATACAATACATAAATAAATAGAAGATTTATTGTAGAAATTGGCTCACCCCACCATGGAGGCTAAGAAGGCCCACAATCTGAATCTACAAACTGGAAGCCCAGGTAAGCCAGTGGTATGGCTGTATTCCAATCCCAGAAACCTGAGAACAAAGAGAGCCAATGGAATAATCCAAATCCAAATCTGCAGACCCAAGAACTAGGAGAACGAATATCTGAGGGCAGAAGACAGGTGGGTACTTCAACTAACGCTGATCTTCCTCTGATTTGGTCCTATCCTAGCCCTCAAAGGCCAAGATGGCACCAACCTGTATTTTCATGGCAATCTTCTCTACTCATTCTAGTAGTTCATACATTAATTTGTTTCAAAAGTATGCCAACAAACAAAACCAGGAATAATGTTTTATTAGCTTTCTGGGCATCCCTTATTTGAGTCAAGTTGACAACTAAAATTAGCCATCAAGATATGATAAAGGAACATAACAAAGTAAATAAACTCCATGAGGGCAAGGTTGACTTTCTACCTTGTATAATGCTTTATGTCCACAATGCCCCACATACATAGTCTTTTAATAAATATTTATTTAAAAAGTCCATGACTGTTCTTTTGTATATATCTCTACAACCACTCTTAAACATTCCTGGGCATAAATATATAAATAAGTAAAATTCTGCGGCTTGTTTAACAGAAAGCATTCTGTGTCCATAGAACTCTATATAAACATTCAACTGTCTATTCCAGGGAGTCATTAGCTCCAAGTATTAAAAATAACAATTAGGTCAAGAACTTCACAATTTTAAATTTCTAGGTATTTTTAAAAAACTAATAAGAAACTCATATTAGAAAAATAGTTGACAATATATAATAAAATAAATAAATTACATTTACATGTGTAATTTTGAAACAGTATAAACCTAACATTAGTAAACTTAATCTCTGCATAGGAAAATTAAAATATATATAGATTGAACTATAGAGAAAATGAAAATATCCACCAGGCTGGCTTTGTGAATTATGTATAATTGTAGTAAATCTGTTTTTATTTTAAATGAGAAACCAAATTCATATAACTTAAGAGGGCACAGTATTTTTATTTTTTAGTTCTCTCTACCTCTGTAGATTGACTTCAACAAAATTTTTATTCTCTTCAACCATAACTATGAACTGAGATTCTATAAACTATAACCTGATGATAAGAAAACATTTTTTAGTCAGGACAAACATCTAAATTTAATGAATATTGAGAGCTGTCCATCAATAGACCAACATCAGGTATGGTATTATAGTCTTATGAGATCAGATCTACCAACACTATACAAGAAAGTTTGATAAGGTTCTACAGCATGACTGCACAGTGAAGACTGGCTAAAGGCTCTGCATACACAATCCCTTATGGGCAGAACTCCACTTCATTTTCCAGCCCACCTTGCATCTAGATTGGGTCAAGTAAGCAGAACTCATTGATGGAGGGAATAAGGGTGGTGGTGTCAGTTCCAGGCACAGGTAGGTAGTTAAGAGGAGCATCAGCTTCTCATACCATCACTTTCTCTCTCTCTCTCTCTTTTTTTTTTTTTTTTTGGCTGTTGGTGGCCATCAGGTATCTTGACCAAATAAAGGTGGAGCCTCAATCTCTGAATAATATGAGGGCCTGAGTCTCTTAATCAAACTAAATAGTATCTCTCTTTAATGGAGAACAAAATTATATTTTCTTATTGAGAATGGAGACTTTATTACAGCACTTAGTATCTTTACTAATATACTTTTTATGCTTTTAAACTAAATGGAATTGCATTTACTTTCATTTATTGACACAGCAAACTACACCCAGGACCTGGTGACTAAGAGAAAATCTGGAGAGTTATAGCTAAAGCACTCTTTTCCTCCAGCTGGTACAAAAGAATTCTTCACATTTTGTCTTTTGCTCTGCTTTCCCCTGCCCACATTCTTACATAGTAAGTGGTTTGAAAGCAAAGGAGAGGGGAAACAAGATATCTTAGGTATATTTTACTCTATGTCAGGGGACTAGCAGGGCATGTTTCCACCTAATACTTTATAATTGAGCAAGAGGACTCTTCTGGAGTTCAACAATCATAACTTACACTAAAGTGTGTACCTTTCTTGATCTTTCCTTTAGCTCAGATATTACCTATACCATAGGTTACTGGTATAGATAATGGGTTGACTAGAATTAGACTTTGACATCAAAAAAACCTATGTTCTCTTCAGTTTTTATGATCTCTACTTCTGCATGTTTCGCGGTATTCTTTGTAAGTACTGATTAGACATTATCTGCATTGCTCATTTTGTCCATGTGGATGCTATTATTTCTTCTGATAATTTTTCTTAGTTTCATACCAAATCTAAAACACATAATTAATCTAAGACAACTGTAGGTATATATTACACCAATCCCTTTTATGAACTTTTTTGGTTTATAGGTTTACATGCATTTAGCAAAGTATTTGACTGAGTTGCCTTGTATTTTTTTTTTTTTTTTTTGGTACCAGGGATTGAACTCAGGGGTACTTGATCATTGAGCCACATCCCCAGCCCTATTTTGTGTTTTATGTAGAGACAGGGTCTCACTTAGTTGCTTAGGTTTCGCCTTTGCTGAGGCTGGCTTTGAACTCATAATTCTCCTGTTTCAGCCTCCCAAAGTTCTGGGATTACAGGTGTGCACCACTGTGTCCAGCTTTGCCTTGTATTATCTTGCATAAAATGAGAATTCATGGAGAAGAAGGTGCTGCTACTCCAGAAGAGGGCCACAAGGCTCTGACTCCTTTACTTTGTTGAATTTAGTTCTTTTTGTTAGTTCCAGGAACATAATTCTTAAATTAAAATCTGCTTTTAATCTTTCTAATTACAATTTCAGAATCAAATTGTGACCTAAGGAAACAACAAGATCTAACAAGACGAACATTAAATGTCATCTGCAATGTTAAGAAATAGGTGGCAACTACATCCCCAATTCCATCTCGGTTAAATAAGTCCCAACAATTTATATTTATGAGAGTTTAATAAGCAACATCAATATAAATTATAAGATCATTAAGATAAAATATTGGGATAAGGTCCCCAGTCAAAGGTGGGAGAATGAATTCTGTACTCCTCATAAGCTAATATAATTGGAATGCAGCATTCAAAATATGCAAAAAGATGATCACACTCTACTCTTCACTGGCCATAGCTTTTCATAGACATGTCACTGTCCTCTAGACAAAGTCCACCATCAGGAGCATACCTGTAGTCTATAAATTGGGTTTATTATTTAGTGCAGTGAGAACACACAGCATGGGGTCTATGGTGCTTGCAGTTAATGACAATTTCCTCATTTCGTGTTTGTTATTTCCCCACTAATGTCAAATGTAAGGATTTGTGTTTATCATCATTCAATAGAATTTTAATATATTACCCTTTACTCTAAATTCTTTATTTTAAAAACATAGCTTATTCATCAGAGAAAGCACATGTTCAAATTGCTAACTCCATTTGTTTTTGAAATTTTTATCTAATGCAAGTGAAAACAAATACATCTTCATAATCTAAGTCAAGAACTAAGCCTTACAGCATAATTCTTAAATTATTTCATACTGATTTGCTATTATAGAATTAGTCACATCTGTATGTGCATTATCTGTCTCTAAATAAATTGAAAGACCTTCTGCTTTGCCAAAAATCAACATAACTTATGTATCTAGCAGAAGTTTTATATTCTGAAATACTGTTCTGTTTTGTTTTTGTTTTAAATTAAATTTTTCTTACACAGTTTGATAGCCAGTACTAGCTCTGTGATAAACTGCTATTATTTTTCAGTATTCTGAACTCCCATTTCATAGTCCATTCTACTTGGGAACAAGACTTTGAGCTAAGGCCTCTTGGCTATCACTTCCTCCTCTGGCTCTAATCCCAGATACAGCTGTAATCTCCAAACCTGGAAGAGGAACACATGTGGGCATTAAATAGAAAAGGTTTCTGACAGATTTATCCAGGCCAAGCCAATATTATCAATATAATAAAAATGCTAACAATCATTGCACACTTTGGTATGATGTATTTAAAACTTTAAAATTACTGAGGTCTTACTTGTAGTTTCTCCTCATTGGCTGAGAAGACATTGTCTAACAGAATGCATACAAAACTCTGTCATTTTAGAGTCAAATCAACTGTTTATAAAAAAGTATATTCCCCTAACTGTTGCAATCTCTACCTCACATGAGTAGTGACTGAGGGAAGTTGCTCTTGTTACTCAGAAAACCACAAAGACATTATAGCCCAGATGCTGATGGCCTGTTCCTTAACAGAATGGATTCTTTTCTCTTGGTATACAGCAGTATATCACTGGAAACTAGGCATGTCTTCACTATTACTCTTTTCATGGATGCTGAGCAAAGCAAATGCTGAATTACACAAAAACGAAACAATAACATTTACCTCAGAGAAGCTACTTCATCCACACATAAGAAACCTCACTGAGATAAAGATATTCTGCTGGGACTATCCACATTTCGTTTTCCCCACCAGGTTGCCTCCATGAGGAAGGGACCATGCAAAATCATAGCAACCAGCTTCCTATTGAGAAGAAAGTAATAACAATCAGTAAGGCTGTGAGGAAACTGAGGCAAAATTTCTTCAATGTGTCATGGGAAATAACCTTTTGATTGTTGAAGATGATTAAACAGAAATTAATACATGTATAAACAAATCCAATACAGAATTAAGAAAAAATTCTAAAATCTTAAAATATGAATGTACTAAATTTAATATTTTGATAGCATTTGCTTTATATTATCCTTAATAAAATTACAGCAAATGGGCACAATAAAGATTTCCATCAACCCTCCAACCTCTGAAGTCACTCCCTATCTCTTATCTGAATAATACTGCCTCAGCCTCTTTCCACCTCTTCATCACCCTAGGAAGCTCAATAGGGGCCAAACTCCTTTTGGTAATATACATAGGTGTTTGCAACCATGTGACACTATAAATATACCTGCATTTAACACTTATAAATACTGTCTAAATTTTCAAGACATGTAGACAAAATTTACAACGTGAGCCAAAGGTCGTTGGTCAAAACTATGGCTACAGGAATGTCGTCATTTTGTTTTTCTTGTTTATTTTACTCTGGGCTTGAGCCTAGAGAGGGTCTAAATTCTAATATTAATTATTAGATACATTCTAATAATTGTGTTCTTTTTATTAATTTAAGATTTCAACATTTATTATACCTATCATATGCACACACACTAGTCATATGATTCATATATCAAAAATGATGAAACCACAAAATAGAAAAGAAATGTGCCCCCCCACACACATACACACAATTGTGGGCCAAAATCACAGAAAATTAGATTTCATTTCCCCCGAAAAGGTAGATTCTAAAGTCAGCTTAAAAATGTCAAATACTTACTAAGTACAAAAGCCATATGTAAAATAAAATAAAGAAAGAACAATGAATATAAAGGTAGGCATGATAAATTACAAAAATGAAGAAGAAATGATTAGGTGAAGAGAAATGAAAAAAGAATATTTCTGTTAAATCCAAACCCAAAGGTCATACAGAGAAAAATTAGAGTATATTTAGATTGTTAAAATTGATATTAGATCCTGATGACATAACTGTATCCCATATAAGCTTCATCTACATTAATATTTAATAATCAAAGCTCTCTAAGATCATCAGCAATGGCTGCTCAACTTTGGGTTGGTAGAGAAGATGTATCAACGACATGGGTGATTGAGACCACTGCCAGTAGGCAGGCAGCTCTCTTCCATCTGACAGGCCACAAGTACTTACCTAGTCCACCTTACTAGGTACTTTGGGCAAGTGGGAGGTGCTGTTGTTTTCAATCAGCATATTGCACATGTCAGTTGATGCTTTCTGTTCTCTCCATTGTAGTATCAGCCGTAGGATGACAAGATTTTTTTTGTCTGTTTGCTTCTGTGTTTCTATAAACATGTCTAGCAAAATGAAGAATAAGCCCTCATTATTTTTTGAGAAGGAATAAAGTGATGTATCTATCTACAACGGACTTCTCTGCTCCACCCATTGGACTTCTCCCGAATCAGTCCAACTCCTTCCACCTTCCTGTCCTTGAAGAGTGAACACACCTGAAAGGGCTATCCCACTTTCCTCCCCTTCAACATAAACACCCTGTTTGTTTGTTTATTTTAGTAGACTCTATGTTTTAGAGCATTTTTAGTTGCACAGGAAAATTGAGCCGAAGGCACAGGATTCCCAGGTGCTCTCTGCCCCCATGTGTGTACAGCCCCCCAAATTATCAATGCCACTTTGCTTATTTGCATTTTGTCACATGGCCTGGGTTTAATTTTCTGTCACAATTTGTTCTTTACCTTTCATTATGCATCAGTCAGCATTGACCCAGATATGACATAGATGTGATAAGACCAACGCGCAATACAGAAATTGGGGAAATTAATGGGCCAAATATTTAGGTATATCAATCATAACTTCCACTTGTCCCATTATGTACATTTTATTTAGCCATATCTTTAATAGTAAATGAATCATTATGCTTTCACTTTTTTAACTTTTCAAAAATTGTTAAATATAAACAAGTAACCAATGAAGATTACAAATTGATTTTTAAAAATCTGTTTTAAAGTCTTTTCCTACAAGCTGTGAGAGGCCTCATTTCCAATTTTAGGCCCACTCATATTCTATTTTTCCTGACTTATATAGCAAATATTATATCTCCTCTGCTCTAAGATTTTCATATTTCAATTAAAAGGGAGTGTGGCTCTCAGTGTACACATTTTGCATACAGTAACTTACCAGCATCTTCCTAATTTCCATTTAAAATTGCAAACTATCATTTTAATTCCTGCAGGGCATGGGTTCATCACTGGAGCAGTCTTGACAGTCCTCCCATGGGCTGATGTGCTTCACATCCTGAATACTCATCAAGCGACCCTCACAAGTACATTTTCACTTTAAAAATACATGAGAACAGAATATGTTTAACCAAATGGAAGCATAAGACAGATCAACCGTCTCTTCTTGCAGAGGACTCAAAATGAACATTCAGCACACTGATCTCTTATTGCCTCTTTCAGGAATTTTATTTGTTGGTTGCCTAAGGCAATATGCTCGCTAGTGTTTTTATTACTTACTTCAATCAACAACCTGTTTCATTGCACATTATGTGGATTTCAAATTGCACCTTGGCTGTGTAGCTGTGGATGTAACCATTCCTGCTGCAGCCTCCATCTCCAGTTTTGACGGTGCCCTGAACTACAAAGTTTTTGAGGTGGTGCCAGCTCTCAGGACTCACTTGAGTTCTCAAAGTTTTCTTGAGAAGTTTCACATTTTCATAAGAGCTTACAAAGATTTTGCAGAAGCACTGGGAACAATTTGACACAGCTGGGTGAACATGCTTTCACTTTTCAAAAGAAATAAGCTTAAAACAGTGAGTTCTCTCTGCACAATCCTTGTGCACCTATCCACGAGTCTCTGTTCCCCAGAGTTGACTAAGGCAGGCTACCAAGGGGTGTTTGCAGTACTCCAGGTAAGGTTCAAAGGGATCTTATGTAATGGCAACACATGTCATTTTTATTGATTGCATTTGCAATTTAATTAAGGCAGGTTTATTTTTAGAATTTGCTTTGAAAGACTGGTAGTGGAAAAGGCATGTTATTTCCTCTCACTACCCAGAAAAAAACAGCAAGTCAAAGTTGGGAATCAGTAAGACAAGAGCAGATAGGTAAATGATTCTAGAATCAAATATAGCATCAGATTTCACTCTGATTTGCACTATTTAGAGGAAGGACAAAAACAGTATTAATTTTTCATTTTAATACTTCCTTAGCTCCCTCTCTCAGGAATAATTTAGGTTTTGTTCAAAATTATTAAAATTGATAGTAGACAGAAGGATCTATCCAGCCACCAAATGTGAGAATAGGCAAAGTTTTGCTTCTTCTGTCACTTTTAAGTTTGTTCTGCTATCCTCTCCTCCTTTGACTAAGTGGAAACTCTTCTTGAGAGTCTGATAGGTTTTACATTCAAATGAGCTTTTTTTTTTTTTAAATTTTAACTACTACTCTATATAAATTATAAGCCTTTGTCCTTTTAACAAAGGCAATTTAACAAATTGGAGAAAAGATTTGCACAGAGATATTTTCTGGCAGTCCTGAAATTAAAACAATTAGGTACCAGCCTATTCCTCTGATTCATGGTGGACATGGTTACTCAGGCTGGCCTCAGAGACAAAGCAATTAAGTGCCTGGTAAAGGTGATAATGAAATCTTCTACCCTGGATTCCTTTTACAGGCTCTGCTGTAGAGACTCATCCTGCTTTGACTCCACAGTATCTTGTGAAAACCATTTCTGTTTGTCGTTCTCAGATAATCTAAGCCCTCACTGCTCTCCTGCCTGGGAAAAATCAGGAACAAAGTTTTCAGACTGTCTGACTCAGGGTGCATGATGGTGAGCTGGGCTCTTCCAACTATGTACAAATCAGTGTGAGATCTTCAGGTCAAAAGGGAATGGCATATAGAAGATAGCATTCAGGAGATCACTTCTGTCCCAGAAGCAGAGGGACAACTCCCTGCCAGGGTATTAATGGAGAAGTTTCCGGCAGTTCACCCAGGTACCCAGCAGAGTTGATGTGTGCCATGTTCTGTGACCAGCAGTAGCTTCCATGATGATGTGTACATTTGAGCACTGACCCTTAGAGAGTATCACTGATCCAAGATAAGATATGTACAGAAATGAAGATGCTAAGAAGCTTTTAGAGCAAGTTGTCATTGCTGCAACATCCAAGGACATGCTCAAATGAACAGAATACCAACCAGGGTTTTGTCAAATGCATAAGGTGAGCAGTGTGCAGTGAGAGCTGTAAACCAGGCATTCTATGTAGGACCATGTTAAATGTGTGTGTCATTTTACACCAAGAAAGATATAAAAATGTGAGAAAATGTAATACTAGTGAAAACAGAAACCTGAAAGAGTAGTGTTTCTGCAGATTATTGTATTACATTTCTTGCTTTTCCATGGGATAGGTGATGACCTTGACAGGGTGCAACTGAAAAAGGTTATCACAGGATACCTAATAAAATTTGATAAAGTATTCTATTTTTCATCAAAAATAGAAAATGGATAAACTTGAAATCAATTTCTCCCTTTAAAAGTATTTTAAAGACAACTATGACTTTATGATTAAACTATGGAAACTGGCTACTGATAAAGGATTAGAGCTCAGTTCTGAAAATCTGTATCACTTTCCTCACTGGTAACCAACTCAATAAATATCAATTCAATATTTTGTGAATGCCAAAATTGCTTTGAAATATTTTCTTTCATTCCAATATACCACCTCTGTGAGACTATGGTTTCTCTACTATGAGTTTCTGTCAAACAAAACACTGAAACCATTTATATATGAATTACTTCTTAAGAAGAACATTGTCATGAATCAACTGAAAGTAATTATCAGCAAGATTATCCATCCCAGTAACAACTTAAATATTGATGTACATGATGGTCAGTCAAGATGTGTGTACAGGTGTTTAACATGACAATCACTGGATTTCCTAACATTTGGTTTAATTATGATTGTAAAAGACAAAAAGTTAGCAATAATGATTCTACAGATTAGGCATTTAAATGCACAATGGCAATAAAAATGTATAGAAATATTGACTTTTTTCTATATTATTGACTTAAATTTATTCAGCTTATATTTATTGGGATGCAACTCATATCTGTTGGATCTAAGAGTGAAAACTTTAGTCTTATATTTTCTATGCTTGTCAAATTTTGTTTTAAAGTAATTATTTATGTTGTACTTTATAAAAGTATGCTTCCTGGCTGAGTCGCTCCTACTTGTGATTTTATGATTCTCCTGGACATTTGTAAGTTAGTCCATAAGACCATCAAATGCATTCTATTTCTGCTTGAAATAATTGGAGGGATCTATGTTTTGTAGCTTAGGCTTCCTGATACTATTCCCTAATACTTTCTTGCCCCTTTTATGCCTTTTCTTTATGATGTGACTTAATAACTCACAAATTAAAGTTTTATGCTATTATCTCTTTTTAAAAAATAATGTCTTTCAATATTTTCCCATTGCTATTAGGAAAAAAGAAAAAAAAACCCACTATGTACTTCAAGACAAGAATAGTGACTTCTGGCTCCACAATTTTCCACTTTCCAACTTATTTTTGATGTTTCATCTACATTTGTTTTTTTAATTTTATTTTTTCAATTTTTTCAAATACTGAGCTATCCTTGGGTCAGATGAAAATGGTCTTCTTTTCACTCATTATTTAAGTTCTCTTATCCTTCTAGATCTCAGGTCAAATACCATTTCCTCAAGGAAATATTTTAACAGCCTAGGTTTGCTTTACAACTTGTTTCAAGGTGGCAGAGCACTGTACATTTCCATTTTCAATTATTTGCAGAATGTAGCTTGTGTAAAACACTTGGTTTGTTCCAGAATAAAATAAATAACCAATGCATTATTTTTTTCCATTGAGTCTTTACTACAAATCCTATTGCAAAGCACAGAGAAGCTACTCAAAAGCTACAGTAGAACAAACCACTCACCCACATACTGATGCAATAGATTGTAAACCTCTTTGAATATAAAGAATATATTTTTAAAGTATTTTTGAAGATCTCAAAGTATTTAATCATACATACATACATACCATAACATTTTAATTAATGCATTATAATTGTGTATAATATTGTTTTTCATATTGGCATATTCATAAATACACACAACATAGTTTGCTCCATTTCAATCCCCAGTACTTGCTTTTTCTCTTCCTTCCTCCCTCCTCTCAACTCCTTTCTCTATTCTATTGTCTCTCCTATTTATTTATTTTTAAAATTGGTACTATAGTTACATATAAAATTGGAGGGCACTGTGATATGTTCATATATGCACATAGCATAGCTAGGTTAATTTCACTCCCAAGTTCTTCCTCTTATCCTCTTTTTTTCTTTCCCTCTTTGTTGCCCAAATTCTACTCTACTGATCTTCCTTCTACTTTCATGAGATCCTCCTTTTTTATTCATTTTATTCTAATTTCTGCACATGAGAAAAAAATTCTAAGTCTGCTTTATTCGTCTTAGCCTGATGTTCTCCATTTCCATGCCTTTACCAGTAAATGCCATAATTTTCTTTTTTTATCACTGAATAGAACTCCATTGTGTATATATACCACATTTTTGTATCCATTCACCTATTGACAGGTACCTAGGGTGCTTCCATAACTTGGCTATAGTGCTAAAAATATTGGTATAAATCTATCTCTCTAGTGTGCTAATTTTAATTTTTTTGGATAAATAACAAGTTGTGGGATACCTGGGTCATATGATAGTTCCATTCCTAGTCTTTCTAACTAGCAGTTAGATTCCTAGTCTTCAAACTGCTTTTTAGTTACACTAAAATTAGTTACACTAATTTTCAGTGCCACCAAAGACATATATCTTTTTCCCTACATTCTTGTTAGCAATTATCATTATCTGTATTCTTGACAATTGTCATTCTAACTGAAGTGAAATGAAATGTCAGTGTAGTTTTGATTAGCACTCCCTGATTTCTTAGGATATTAAATATTTTTTTCATGTTTTTGCTAGCCATTTGTATTTCTTCTTTTGATATATATCTGTTTAATTAGTTTAGTTATCAATTTATTGATTGGGTTCTTTGGTATTTTTGTTGTTAAGTTTTTTGAGTTTCTTACACCCTTCCTTTACTTTGCTATCTCTCCCTGATATAATGTATTTTAGTAATATTTAATGTTATTTTTTAATATTTATTTTTTAGTTGTAGGTGGATAGAATATCTTTATTTTATTTTTATGTGGTGCTGAGAATCGAACCCAGTGCCTCACACATGCTAGGTGAGCACGCTACCACTGCGCCACAACCCAGCCCATATTTAATGTTATTTTTAAGAGTTATGGTCCTTCATAGAATAATTACCTTTAACAAAAGCTGGTGTGTGAGGCTGGGGATATAGATCAGTTGGTAGAGTGCCTACTTCGCATGCACAAGGCCCTGGGTTCAATCCCCAGCACTACAAAAAAAACCCAAAAAAAAACCAAAAAAACAAACAAAAAAAAACTTGTGCATTCATAGTGCCAGATTGTCCCACATCTCTGACATTCCCTGACATTCTCATCTGAGAAGATAATATTCCTCTTCTATTCTTTGTCATTTTGCTTTCCAAATTTAATATACTTTTCATTTTAAACTCAATTTAGTTTTGGAGAATAATTGTAAAGATAGTACAGAGAGTTCCCATATTTCTGCACTGTTTCTCCTATTATTAACATGTTACATAAGTACAAAATATTTCTAGCAACTGATAATCCAGTAGTAACACATTTACTAACAGAATCTATACTGCATTCATATTTTTTTATTTATAACTCTTTACTCTTCCTGTTTCAGTATTCAATCTAGGATACCACTTTCCAATTATTCATCATGTCTCTTTGAGCTCCTCTGGACTGACAGTTCTTTAGATTTTCCTTCTTTTAGCCAGTTTAGATATTTTGAAGGAGTGCTGGTCTGATATTTTGTAGAATATCCCTCATTGGGAATTTATCAGATATTTCCTCATGATTAGGGGTTTTAGGCAGGAAGATCACAGGGGTAAAGTTCCATTCACATCAAAGTTATCAAGGGTTTATTCTCTCAGCAGGGCTTGTTGTTATTGTTAAACTAACCAAGTGGTTCAAGTAGTGTTTGTCAGATTTTTCTATTGTGAAGTAGCTCTTTCCATGATATACCTTTTGGAAGAAATTACTATGCCCAGCAGTAAGTCAAGGCATAAGGAGTTATGTTCCATCACTCCCTTGAAAGATTCTACATAAATCTTAAAAATTATTCTGTATATGTGGAAAATTTACCCTGCACATCCTATTTATTAATTTACTCAAGGAATCATTTATATCAGTGTGAGTTCACAGATCTTTATTCATATTTAGCATTATAATATAGTATTACTTTTATTGGTTGCTCAAACTGTTCTAGCTTTCATCATTGGAAACTTTTACCTAGCTCTTATGCCCCTTTGACATTCCCTCATTGAGGAGTTTTGTTTTGTTTGTCTTGCTTTGGGCACTGTTTTATTCTAAAATGCTCCAGGTCCATCATGTGGGTCCTATGCATTGGGCTTACAATTAGACATTTCTCAGAGAAGCCTTATCACTTGTTACTGGAGAAGGGTATTTAAAAACCAATATCTGGGTATAGAATCAGTGGGGTTTTATTGCCTCTAGGTTTTATTAGCTGAATAATGAAATCCATGTATGCATATTAATCCACGTATACACACATATCTGCAAATATGTCTCAATATATGTTTCTATATCCATATTAAGCTAAGCACAAGTTCATGCTGATATCTTCAATGACAATCCAATAACTCATTGATTATTGTATACTTTTCCCTTTGATTTTCTGTAAACTCTTACTCCAATAACGACAAACCTGATTACCATAATTTGCCATTTCCTTTCTTTAAGTACCAAAATATTGATATTAAAATTATTACTCAATATTTCACTGGGAAACAATTTTACTTACTATAGTACAGAATTTATATTCAGTTTATTTTGCCACTAGTCTTACAATGTCTACTCATGGCCAAAATTACTTAGGTCAGAAAATTTTCTCTCATTCCCTTTAGTAAAGGTATTTCATATATTTATCATGCAGTTTGATTCTCTTGTCACAGTTTGAATTCTATTAAAATTGCCTAACCTCCTAAATAATTTCTTTTAAATTTCATACAATTATATCCATTCATTATGCTATAAAGTTCTGTGAGTTTTGTCAAATTTATAGTATTATGTTTCCAACATTACAGTATCATACAGAATAATTTCCTCTCACTACAATATACCTTGTGGCTTGATTTGCCTTTAAAAAACCCTGGAAACAACGAATCATTTTATTGTCATTTTAGTTTGGCCACCATATCACCTTTTCAGAATGATCTCTTTCATTTGCAGTATACTTTCAAGATTCACCCATGTTTTTTTCATGGCTTGAGTCTTAGTGTGCTTTCTCCTGCTGTAGCAGAATATCACAGACTGGGTAATTAAAAGAAAATAAATTTATTTTTCACAGCTTTAGAAACTTGGAAGCACAAGAACGTTGGAGGAAGCCTCTGGGAAGTGTCTTGCTGCTGCCTCACAGAGTGGTGACAGAAATCACATGGCAAGAGAATATGTATGTGAAAGATGTTTTCTAATAAGGTCTCTCCCGTGATAACTAGCCCACTCTTGTGACACAGCATTAATCCGTTCAGAGGGCAGAGTGCCCATGATCTACTCACCTTTTAAAGATTCTACCTCTCAGCATTGTTACAATGTCAATTAGATGTCAACATGAGTTTTCCAGGAAACTTTCAAAACATAGCATCTTGATTGCTCATTTCTTCTCATCCTTGAATTCAACTTCCTTTTATTCATGCACCACAGTTCATTTAGACATTCACCTATGGAAAGATATTCACCTATTTTAGTTGCTTCCTGTTTTTGTCAATTATGAACCATAAAACTTCTTTGAGCATTCATGTGGAGGTTCTTGTGTGGATAAAAGTTACCAAATCAGTTGGTTAAATACAAAGGAAAGTGAATATTGGATCTTAGGGTTAAGACAATGTTTAGATTTACAAAAAAACTGCCAACTAAAAGGGGCTGAATCACTTTGTATGCCTGTCAGCATGGAATGAAAATTTGTTTTTCTGCAACTCCAGAAGCAACTGGTATCACCAGTTACTGAATTTTAGCCGTTCTAAAAATTTTGTAATTCTTTCTGATTTTAATTTTAAAATTACCAACAACACAAATATTGTTGGTAATTTTCCTATATTTATTTGCCACTTATATATTTATGTAGTCAGGCATCTGTTCAGACTTCTGGCTTTTGTTTTTCTATTTTTGGTGTTGGTGATTGAACCCAGAACCCTCTGCATGTTACATAAGCATTCTACTACTGAGCTAATTTTCTCTAGTGCTTGTCTATTTTTGAGTATTTGTTGTCTTATTTTTAAATATTTATGAATCTCCTCCTCCTCCCTTTCTTCCTCCTCATTCTACTTTCTCCTCCTCTTCTTTTCTTTTTCTTTCTTTTTTGTGTATGTGTGTGTGTGGTACCAGAGATTGAATCCAGGCATGCTCTTCCACTGAGCTATGTCCTGAACTCTTTTTATTTTATTTTATTTTGAGACAGGGTCATGCTAAGTTGCCCAGACTAACCTTAAATTGTAGTTTCCTGGCCTTAGCCATCCAAGTAGCTGGGAATAATGGTGTGTACCATGAGAAGGCTCATATTTTTGAATCTTAAGTGTTCTTTATGTTCATTTGGATACAAATATTTTGTCAGATGTACACTTTGCAAATATTTTATCTTAATATCTGCACAATTTATCTCATTACCAAATTCAGCAGACCTCTCAGCTACTTTGGAGGCTGAGAAGGAAGATCACAAGTTTGAAGCCAGCCTGGGCAACTTAGCAAGACCATCTCAAAATAACTTTGTTGTTCTTTGGTATTATTTTACCTAATCTATGTCTATTACCTTTGAGAATAAATTATAGAATCAAGTTGTTGATAACTTCACAATACTTGCTAAAATTTTAATTAAGATCATACTGACTCTATAGATCAAATTAAGAACTAACATTTTAACAGTGTTGAGTTCTAAAATTCCAGAGCACGAATACATCTCCATGCACATATATTCTTCTGTAATTCCTTTCATCAGTGTTTCACAGTTTTCCATATACAGATCTGGTACCTAAATAAATCAATGTAATTCTCTATATTAACAGATTCAGCCAGAAAAATACTATAATCATATTAATAAATTCAGAAATAGATTTTGACAAATTTTAATACTCATTAATGATAAAACTCAAAAAATAGAAATTGAAAATTTATTTAATAAAATAAGAGATATTTTAAAAATTATAATATATTATAATTGATACTGAGAGACTGACACTCTTCCCCTAAGAATAAGACAAGATGAGAAAATTCTTTCTTAACATTCCTATTCCATATTAAACTGCAAACAACAAAGTTTGATATCCCATTAAACTGCACACCAAATAAGTGAAATAAAAAATATGAACATATGGTGCAACTCTAAATCATGTACAACCAGAGAAATGAAAAGACGTGTTCCATTTGTGTACAATAAATCAAAAGCATTTTGCTGTCATGTATACCTAAGTAGAATACATAAGTTAAAAAAGTAAAAAAATAAAAATAGATAAATTTTAAAAGAATATATATACATATATACACACAAACTGAAAATAAACTAATGAAATGTTTTTACTTTCATATAATTTGATTATCTAGGTAGATAACCCCAAGAATAAAATATAATCACTTGGAACCAATAAATAACAATAGCAAGTCTCATGAGGCAAGATTAATATGCATTTCTATAAATAAGCAACCAAATGTGGAATTAAAAAATTTAAATATAAGAAAAAAACAAAATATATGTTTATATACCATTAACCATTGATTTATATATCATTACATGAGTAAGACTTTTTTTTTTACATCTATCTCTATTTTTTAGGATGCCTTCATTTAAGTATATTTACAATGTCACCTGTTACATATTATTAAATAAATATCCAGAATAATTTTTTCAGTTACTAATCCGGAACAATGTAGGAACATTTCTGATTATAGCTCCATTGTCCTAACTAGATTTACTCAATACTTTTATCAGATAGTTCCACAATAGACTAATATTCATCATAGATCCCATGCCTTGCACAAAGCAAAATATGTAAGCAGTAATATGGGTAAAAGGCATGAACTATCAATTCATTAAAGAACTAGAAAATAATATTAACTTATTAAAACTTGTCCAGATAATTAGACATATTAAAAAAAAAGAAATGTAAGTAGCAGAAAATGATATACAACCATCTGTTTTGCAAGAATTCATGCTTTCAGTCACTGCTAGTGAAAGCAAAATATGGCTTAAGATTTCCCGAAATAAAAGGTGGTAATTTATATGAAAATATAATGTGCATGCAACTTGCCACACATTTCATTTCTTTAAATGTATAATTTGATGTATTTTAAACAATGAGAAAATGAAGATGCTCAACAAATCATAATTTGAACATAAAACTTCTTTAGACAATTTCAATACTATATTGACTGAGAAAATTAGCATACAACTAAACTCTTCAATACT
Organism: Geosciurus inauris; assembly: GCA_004024805.1. Lineage (NCBI taxonomy): Eukaryota > Metazoa > Chordata > Mammalia > Rodentia > Sciuridae > Geosciurus > Geosciurus inauris. Next base: position 24,054 of record PVHX01003577.1, read on the forward strand.
TTGCAAACACTGAAAAGTATCTTGTAGATATGTATGGGTTTATATGACAATATGTCCACTGTAGTGTATATATTATGTATATAAATAGTATATAAATATACATGTGTTTTTAAATATCTATTATTTTAATGTATTGTCAAATTTATTTTAAATTTTATGATTGCATCTGTGTTTGAGTGCCAGTGTGTTTCTGTGTAGAAATAGAAAGACAAGGACAGAAAGAAATTTACCAAAACTTCTGCTATAAAAGCTTTCAGGTGATTTTTTAAAAATTTTTCGGCGTATTATTTTTATTATAAGAGAAATAGTAATACTCTCTTTTGACTAAAAACTACACTTATTAATTTTTCTAAAGGCAAAATACTAAAAATAAGCTTTATTGTGTTTCCCCTTTTCCTCCACTTCTTAATTGCAGATATTTAGTGTTAACACTTAAATATGTTAACCAAACAGTTTAATTCAGTAGTTTTTCTTTTTCATACTTATGTTTGGCACTAAGATTGGTCTAATTCTCTAATTGTTTCCAATGCTCATCATCTGTCCTTTTCAATAATGACTTCTCCATTCTTGACATATTTTAGAGATGTTAACAGGAGTCAGGGAGAATTCAGCTGCCCTGAACTTATGCAAGAACTGGGGCTCATAATGAAAATGAGAACTTCTCAAGATGAAAAGCATGAAAAAAAATCTCTCCTATTAAGATGAAAAAGAGGTTTTCTGCGAAGCTATAGCAGCATCTGCTTCACTGCATGAGGGAAACAGGAGCAAGATCAGTATGAAGAGAATGTTATCAATAACCTGGAAGATAGATGTGAGACATGTTCTTAACATTCGAAAGAGAAGAACTGGATTAAACAATGAAACTGAACACAAAAAAAAACATAGAGGGAAAAATATTAATAACTGGAGTCCCAGAAAAAGAAATGAAAATAACAGAACAGAATGACTTATGGCAAAGTAGTTTCTCACATGGATTTGCAAATATACAGCACCCCAAAAACACTAGAGAAACTTCCTTTGTTTGGGTGTACATCTATGTACATATAAGGTATTTTGATTAGCCCTTGAAGATCCTGCTCAGTGATGTGCTATTAAATCATACTGGACATTTACTTCTGCTAATTTCAAAGGAAGAAAATTGTGATGAATTTTTTTAATGCAGTGATGAAATTTTATCAATGAAATGCATCTGCATAAAAATAGCCATTTAGTGAACACGAACTGAGTTTGTTCAGATAATAACGTTCCTCCCACTTATTAATCTAGAATGAGAACTGAGATGATAGTGTGTGCTTATTGTGTGAAAGAATTGCAAGGAAGATGGTGATCTACTTTAAGTTCAATTCACAGCTATGTTTAGCGATAATTTTCTTTTCTTTGGGAAGTTTACACTAAAAGAGAATAAAAAATAGCCTTTATTAAGAAAACAACATTGAAGTTTTCTTGCCTTGTTCATCTTCCATTTTGAAGAGGCCCAGAGCAAATGTGAAGTCTTTTTTTTTTTAATTTTCTTTAATTCTCTTTTTCTTCTCTTTCCTCCTCCTCCTCCTTCTCCTTCCTCCTTCTTCTTTTTTTGGTGCAGCATGTTGTGTATCAAATCCAGAACATAGTGCATACTAAGCATGCATGTGAAGGAGTTTTGAATGCATTTGTCAAACTTTTTTAAGGCCTTCATTAAAAGTATACTTACACTTGCATTAACTACATTTAAAATAAAAATTTTAAAATAATGTATACACACCCTTGACATAAAGCAAAATCTAAAAATGAAAGGGCTGAGGAGAATGTAGTAACAGTGAATGCCCTAAAACAAAGTAAAAACTCTGCAAATGCTACTTTTCCATTCTTCTCTCTTGGTGTCCATATATAAGTATAATATTTAGGTCCAACTAGATATGGCATATATTTCCAATTTTTTCACCCAGCTGTCTCATCCAAAGCTGTTGGGGTGAGTTTGACTGAGTGTACCTTTGTGTTGGAATCACAGTGTCTGAATGTCACTCTAAATATCACTCTATGCTTGTCTTCACTTAGTTTCTAGGATGGAGAAAGTGATTATATATCAAAAAACAGTAATGTGATAATGTATAATTTTTCAACTGTTCCTGTTAGGAAAAGTTGCTAATTAAATTGTTTTCTTCAAGAAAATATAGCAAACTGATCTCATATATAATTTGTGTAATCTTAAATATTCTTCTGATAAAATAAATTCTATGACACTAATTAATCCTTGATATTTCAAATATTTACGTGACACTTGACATGAATGAACTCTTGGTCACGTTCTTTCCTGTGCCACCTTTGGATGGAACAGCAAGTACCAAAGTGCCTTCCTATGACCCCCCTACATTGTTTTTGGCAAATTCTAAGCAGAATACACACTATGTGATGACGTCTTTAGCCAATTTTCAGCTTAAATAAATGGTTTTGTCCTCATACCATAACTTGGAATATATAAATGAAAATTGTAGATACATCTAAGCACCCAAGGAGAAGCCATTTTCTCATTTTTATATAATATATGAGAGTCAAAAATACTTGCCGTTGAGCCCTCTTTAAAAAAATTTAATATAAAGAGAGAGTCAAGCATAGAGTATTAAGTCAGAATTGGCACCGATGCCCAATGCCCAATCAAAACCAGAAATCATGGAGTTTGGCCGGAAAGCAGGAAATAGATACAGGTGGAGTCCAGAATGCTAGATCAGAGCAATCAGCAGTTTCAAAAGTATGTTTCATGTACCATGAAAGATATAGGAAGCACAAATGACTTTAGAAATTGCCAGCTGTGATAAGTCTAATTAGTACTGGCACACTCTTGTTATAGCATCTGTGGGGGGAGAGGGGGAGTACCCGCGCGCGCGGCCAAGCGCGCTTTGGAACACAGAGTTCTCTAGAGCTGTACGTGATTATGTTGCAAGCAGTAAGCAAGTAGCAAGTTTAAGGAAGTTTGTTAAAATGATAATATAACAAAACCTATTAAGAATCATGGATTATTCAATTTCTTAAAAATCAATTGATGGAAAACAGGAAAAATTAAACAGAAAATAACAAAAAATGTCACCAACTTGATAGAGAATTCATTTTCGGTGTTAGAATAATCACCTCATTTATTTATTTTTAATTAGTGTTATTGATTGATTAAATATTTACTATGCTTCACTTTCTTAAAGTTTTGGGGACCCATGAACAGTGTTTGTTACATTGAAAGCACCAATACTTTTGAAATGAAGCAGTTTTAACATATTTAAAACATTAAATTAAAAAACTTGGAGTAGTGTGTGTAAAAAAGGAATTGCTATCCTATTACCAGTAAAAACTTTCATACTTAACGTCTTAAGAAAACAATAAAACATCAACATCCAAAATTAAAAATAGACATTTTTGTAGCTAACATCTTCTTAATATGTGATAACTGCAATAATTGCATTAAAGTGGATATGTATAATATGCCGATATATTTCACTCCGAAATAGGGTTGGTACTAGGTTGTAAGTGAGAAAGCTTGAAGATAGTACAAACTCTGAGTGCCTACTGTGGGTAATAATGACCTCTGCTTGATAGACATGGATTAAATGTTGGAAAAGGAATTCTTAGTATAAGAAGTGGGTCCTTCTCTCTCAGAGATGAGGAAAAATTTGTGTTCTGTCTAGGGATTAAGATGTGGGAAAAATAGGTAAAGTGATTGTAAAGCCAGAGGGCCAAAAGGAGATGAATTAAAGCCGCTGGGCAAGGCTTTATTGGAAATACACGCTCTCGGGCTGAACTCTCCTGTCCATCAGAGTGTGTACGGGAGAATGGCACGCGTGTTCCAGTGTACAGACAATTTTAAAAGGCCAGGTCAGGAAGGGGAGGGCTTAGAGTGCAGGAAGAGCAGACCAGAATCCTTCCTAGATAAGTCAGGAAAATCCCGCTGATTGACAGGAGGAGTGTCTACTGGTGATGTCAGCGTCTAGCTGGCCGCTCCATTCTGCAGCTGCCCTGACAGGTCCCCCTAATTGGACATCCTGGACCCTGAACCAACCTAACAGTGCTCAGTGAGGAACATCAGAGAGCACTGAATGAATGAATGATAAAATCAAGGAAGCACTGGGCCTGGGACACAGACAGGAGTAAGCATGAAGGATAGTGTCTAGGAAAGAAGGATTTAGTTGTAACATTGGTGTTAAAGGGATGGTTCAGTTAAAAGTTGCAAAGTTGACTTCCATAAAGTAGCAGTGGTCTTCCTCTTTTAAAATGTATTCTTTAACCTGACAACCAAAGATGAGGAGGAGAGGGCTTAAGGCACCATTGGCCTAAGGGAGTTTGGAAGAAACCTTGACAATGACAACTTTGGTTTTATTCTGGTTTGATATTGTGATTGTTCAGGTTGATAAAAGGGAATCTGTGCCTTTGTCATCATTTTGTCATCTGTGGGTTGTTTTTTTTTTCCAAAATCTTTTGATTTTTGTCTTGAAATAACTTTCTTTTTTTAAAAATGTTTTAAATTTTTTGTTACTAGGGATTGAATTCAGGGTCACTCTAGTACTGATACAGATCCGCAGCCCTATTTTGTATTTTATCTAGAGACAGGGTCTCACTGAGTTGCTTAGTGCGTCTCTTTTGCTGAGGCTGGCTTTGAACTCACAATCCGCTTGTCTCAGCCTCCTGAGCCACTGGGATTACCGGCATGTGCCACCGTGCCCCACTTGTTTTGCAATAAATTTCTATAGACTATAGCTTAGTCAGTAAAAACAATATCTTGCCAATTATATATGACTTTTCATGCAATATGCTAATATTATAGTCCATGTTTCTGCCTCAAGTTTGCACTCATTTATCCAGGACACTTATTAAATCTACTTTTATGGACTTAATGAGTATATATAAGGCCCAGATCACATCTTGGCTTATTTTGATATTGCCAAGCCAGCTCAGATCTGAAAAGGCATGTATGGAACATACAAATTTTTTTTCTGAACATTCTTAAGCACTTTACTTCACAATCCTTAAATTATAATGAATAGTCTTTCCAGTCAACTCAAGGCTGTGGTTATTATTGTATATCCAGTTTGTAATAAATATTCTCTCATTAATGATATTAAAAGCATTATTGCAAGGAATTAATCTGAAGAAAATAGCTAATAAAGAAAGATGATATATTTACAGAACTGCAAGGTACAGATACACAGGATAATTGGAAATTTTTATTTGTTTTCCCTTTGAGTGCCTACTCTGGACAAGACACTCTGTCAGTCAATTAGATAATGAAACATAATTTGCATTACATAAAGGAAATTATAGTGAAACACAACAAGTGAGCAGACCTTAAAAAGCATCATAAGTTATAAACCACATTTTGTTAAACAATAATTACAAACTATTTCCTTATGCCTTGAATGTTCAGTACTATGCAAATTTACTCCTGTTGCTATTTACAAGATGCAAGGATGGTATGTAAATTGCCCAACAACTTATAGGACAGAGGTATAATTAGGCAGAAGGTAAATTCTGGATACCTATTAACCCCATGTCAGGTGTTAGAGCTCAGTTACTGTATTTGGAAGTACAAACTAGAGACTGGGCCTCTGGAATCCAAGCTTCTCAGGAAAATCTGTTCAATTAGGTGAAGGATGGTATCTCTGATTGACAACCTGGGTATATGATTCATTACTTTTTCACATTTTTCATGTGATGAAGACCTGAGGCTTAAAGAAATTGTTATTACCACATGGTCATATAAGTAGAAGGTGTTATAGCTAGAATTTTAATAATATACTGACTCCAAAGTTTACATTGTAATATCTCTAGTATGTGATACAGTAAGTGAGCAGACTCTTCTAGGATTTCAGGGAAGAAGAAATTATCTTGTCTGACTAAAGAGATTGGAAACTGCAAAGATGTGAAAATATATCTGGGCCTTAAAGGAAAAATCACCTTTCAGTGCATACTTATATCCACAAGGTAATTGATGGAAGTTATGTGAATACAGTCATTTTCCACAGATTTAATCATTCAAAGCTTTAGGTGAGTCATGTATTCCTTTATTTATGCCTCTGTCATGATTAAAAGAAATTCTCTTTAATACTTTAAAACTGAGTTTAGGTATATCTAATTTGAGGTTAAGAGGCAATTAATTTGATACTTGGATTTAAAATCCTTCGGTGTATTAACCTTAATCTTTGCAATGTTTAGAAGTAGATTCTAAGACGCACACATTTCTGAAAAATGCTAGCTATGAAACTGATCTCTTTGTATTAAATAAGGGTAGACTCCAAAATGCCAGAATTGGGGAAGAATGGACAGAAGGTGTTGGCTTGAGTTATGAATCTAATTCATCTTTGGCTCTGCTGTCTGTGAAGATGTGACCATTCCTAAAGCATGGCTGGTCCATCTTTCCAGCCTTTGCCTCTGTCAGTACATTCCATGGGCTTGAGCTCCTTTGAATCCCTGCATGCCCCAAACTGCTTAAAAGCTTTATATGTATAATATTCAGGTAATGAGGAAATTCTTTCAGCTTTTAAAATGTTTCAACATGTTTATTTTACCTCTTTCTGTGCCTATAATGTTTTCAGAGCTGTGGTATGAAATCCTCCAGGGCACTAACCAAATCTGTATGACAAAAATCATAACATGATGTGTTATTGATAAGTGTTTCTGTATTTATACTAAATTCAGAAGTGTTGTCCTCTCTGTGTTCAGAAGAACTGAGAATTGGAATAGAGGGCCTTTCAAGATGACTCATGTCTAGTGGGATTGCTCTTCAGATGAAAACGTTGCATGCTTTCTTGGTAAAGCACTGCCTGCTGTCTGCAATTAGATCGGGAAGGGGTTGTCATTTAGATCAGGTTGTCCTTTATTCAGTATTGTACTTCTCTATATACTTAACAATTATGTAAACCTAGACATATCCTAGAGCTAGTCTATCAATGATCAGTGTCATCATTGAGTTTCCTGGTCATTTTCGGAGATAGTTCTTTTCAGCAATTGAACTTCCTTGGCAATTGCCATCTCCAGTCCTTGAGCATTCCATCCAAATTTATGTCACACATCACTGATGTAATGATATTCCTAGGGGAAAAAAAAGACAAAACAAGGATTATTCATCCAATGTGTACTGAGATAGAATTATAGGTGTATTTGGGGAAATCAGTAGTGAATGGTAAAATAAAAGTTATTTCAGTAATTTGTTGGCTTATGAGAATCAAGAGTGTGTTTGGTATATTTGCTGGTACCAAAAATTATCTTATTTATTTTTATATCCCCAGATTCAGTCACAATGCCTAGTATATAGATATAAGTCAATAATTGCATGCTAAATTAAGCTGATGATATTTGTGTAAATTTGTATATGCAATAGAAGATGCCAGCAGAGCAAGAAAAACCAATAGTCTGGGGATAGAAAAAGATGATTTGGCAGGAAGAGGATATTAATTAAATATGCATGGGCAAGGAAGAATAACAAGCTACAGATAAGAAAATCATGAAGCAGTGATTGAAAGGAATTAGAATCAGTATTGCTATGTATCTAGACACAAGTGACTTTTGCTACTACACACAATCACTGCACTCAGAATCTCAGGCAGGAATAAAGACAAAAAGTGGATGTGGGAGCATTAATCATAATAAAAGCCATAGAGTGCATATGTTTTTTGAAAATGACTAACCTTAAATATGTGCAAATACATCTTTTGAAGAGTCACACATGGATTTCCCATTGCACTCAATAATCTCAAAATGTAAGTTATCTTCTCTGCCTCTTCTACACTGACTTAATGGAATTACCCTTCTTCCAGCTAGTGTGAGCTAAGCAAAGAGCAGAGTAGGGGATTGCTATGCTGTTTCACAGATGAGGCAATGAAGTTTATGGAGGTTTAGAATGTTCACTTTCCTCCTTGGTTCCTCTGGCCTCCAGGACAATGACACTGACTGCTGTATTAATCACATTTATCTGGTGTGATCCAAACCTATTTGTTTAAATTTGTGTTTTTGTACACATTTAGGTTTACTTGCATAATGAATTATTTCTACAGTTCTTTTCCCAGCTCTCATTGCAAGTTCCTTGAGAAATAGAGGAGACTTTTCGCCAACTTTCTTTGAAAATCCTTAGCACTTGGAGGGATGATTTGCACATATTAGGTCATTATAATGATTAGTAAATGAACAAGGTAACCATATTATTATAAGCATCATAGGAAACTTGAGAACAGCTCCAGATTCAATTAATCTATATAAAACTGAAAAGCAAAATTTAGGAATTAGAAAATAGAATTTGATCTCATTCAATTTTTTAAAGCTGCTATAGAGTGCTATTTATCTATTAATACACCATAAATTGGCATCAGAACTAGTTAGTATTTCCTCATTACAACCAAATGACTGACATAAGTAACTTAAAAAGGAAAGCTTTATTTTGACTCACATTTTCAAAAGTATCAGTTAATAGCTGGCTCCCCTGGTTTGGGCCTGACGTGAGGTAGGTACTATATCATGGCAGAATGAAATGGCAAAGGAAAGCTGCCAGCTCCTGGCAGCCAGAGAAAGAAAGATAACGGGGCCAGGGACAAGAAATAATTCAAAGACCCACTTCCTTTAACCAGATTCCACCTTCTACAGTTTTTTCTGGCTCCACATAATCCATTCATCTTTAATGAATTAATGAACTCAGTTTCAGAGCCCTTATGACCCAACTGAGTTAAAAAGTTCCATTTCTAAACACTGCTATATTGGGGACCAAATGTTCAACATATAAGACTTCAGGTGACACTTCATATCCAAAGCATAATGTCAACAAGGTCAAATGAATACAATGGAGAGGACTTACCATCATGAACACAGAGCTCTGAGACACACAGAGCCCCTTTAATGGAAGTACTCTGTTTTATTTGCTTTAAATATCATGCTACTATGTCCCATGAGTAAATTATTTCACAAATAAGTGTTTTAAAATCCTGCTAATGAACTTTGGATTACAATTCCAAGGAGAGTCCTATCTTATTTGATTACTTATTTACAAAAATATATTTATATTTTTCTCTATCTAAAGGTTAAAAGAAGTCCTTCTAGCTCTTTTCCTCAGTGTCAAAATTGGTCACGTCAATCTTAAGATAATGAATTGTGTGTGTGTGTGTGTGTGTGTGTGTGTGTGTGTGTGTAAAGGGAATTAAAGAAAATAAAGTTGTTTTCATATATTTTAATTACTTTTATCCCCAATAAAGTATCATGCCTACTACCATGATTCAAATCTTTTCCTGAACATCAGTAACATTAGAGTTATTCCAGTGGCTAGGGAGCTGAGGCAGGTGGATCACAAGTTCAAAGCCAGCTTCAGCAAATCAATGCACTAAGCAACTCAGTGAGATCCTGTCTCTAAATAAAGTACAAAATAGGGCTGGGGATGTGTGTCTCAGTGGTTGAGTGCCCCTGAAATCAATCCCTGGTACTCCTCAAAATAATAATAATAAAAATAATAACAACAACAATAGCAGCAATAAATAATAGCAGAGTTATCCTTTGAAAAATTGGGGAAAGTTTAGACCACCCATAGAAGTTGGAAATTATAACCAATAAGTAGCATTTTCTAGAAAATAAGAATTGTTTGATGCAATTAAAGATTCACTGATGGAATTTCAGTAGACTCAAAGTTGATGTTTTATCCAATTGCAGTGATAATATCTCACTATTGACTTATCAATTACATTCACTTTTAACATCTCAAATCTGTTAGATCTCACTTCAATTCTAGCCACTCTTAGGTAGCATGTAACATGGATACTAGACCACTAATATGTTGCTTTGTAACATCATGGCTTATATAAAGTGCCTATTGGACTTAGTTGGAAATTCTCCATAGACTTGGGCACAATCCATTTTTCCTTGTGGATGGAGCCTGGCCTTTCAAAATTATATAGGCCCTTTCAGGCCTAATCAGCTTGGATATATGAGGTTGGAATTTATGACGTAAACTATTAAAACTGCTTTGGTTTCTAAAAACAGGACATTTCAGTTCTACAAATATCCATAAATCAGGCCCCATGTCAGTATCTTAGCAATTACATTAATTGAATATTGACCTTTAAAGCAAATCCTTTTAGTGAGGCTACCCATCTCATTTATAAGAGTTCTTCCTGCTGTAGTTTTATCTTGACACAAAATAAATGATACCTTAAAAAATTATCATTTTTACTCATATTGCTTTCTATATTTACAATGATAATTACTTCTTTAAGCTGATTTCATTTTAGAAATATGGTACTTTTCCCTCTATTAGACCTTTCTTTATAGTTCATTGTGTTTCTGATGTGCTGTCTTTATAGAACTTTGGTCCATATGACCATGGGGATGACAGTGCTTTGTAACTTAGATTGTCTAATTCTTTCCCTGTTTAATTGCTCTTTTGTTTTGTGTAGGATTATATTTATACAATGATAGGCAAGGAGCATCATACAGAATGGTCCTTTCATGATATAGTGTCTGCTAGTTCAGGTCTCTGCTGTATAAAATGAGCAGAAGAACTCCCTAACATATCTTCTAAGCATAAGTAGAACACAAGAAATCTAAGACTGCGATCTAGTTTGTAGATGTGTCCAATTGTTTGGGGCATAGATATTTGTGATTGTTATGTCTCATTGATATATGATTCCATTAAGAAGTATGAAATGTCCCTCTTTATCCCTTTTCACTAAATTTGGTTTGAAGTCCACTTTATCTGATATGAGGATGGAAACTCTTGCTTGTTTATGTGGTCCATGTGAATGATACATTTTTTCCCATCCTTTCATTTTCAGTCTGTGGATGTCTTTTCCTGTGATATGAGTCTCTTGAAGGCAGCATGTTATTGGGTCTTTCTTTTATTCAGTCTGTCATTTCATGTCTTTCACTCGATGAGGTTAGGCCATTCACATTCAGGGTTATTATTAAAATGTGATTTGTAATCCTAGTCATTTTGGTTTATTTTTTATTTTTCCTTGACTTGATTTCTCCTTTGGTTAGCCTTTCCTTTAGTGCAATTTCTTTCTTTGTATACTTTCATTGTTGATTATCATTTCCTCTTCATGGAATATTTTGCCAAAAATGCTATGCAGTGCAGGCTTTCTTGTTGTAAATTCTTTTAACTTCTGTTTATCATGGAAGGTTTTTATTTCATCATCAAATCTGAAGCTTAATTTGCTGGTTATAAGATTCTTGGTTGGAAATCATTGTCTTTCAGAGCTTCGTATATGCTGTTCCAGGATCTCCTGGCTTTTAGGGTCTGGGTTGAAAAATCTGCTGAGATTCAAATTAGTCTCCCCCTACATGTAATCTGATTCCTCTCTCTTGCAGCCTTTAAAATTCTATTCTTATCTGTATGCTGGTCATTTTCATTATAATGTGCTTTGGTGTAGTTCTATTGTAATCTTGTACATTTGGTGTCCTGTAAGCCTCTTGTATTTAATTTTCCAATTCATTTTTTATGTTTGGGAAATTTTCTGATATTATTTCATTGAAGTGATTGTGCATTCCTTTAGTTGGAAATTCTGTGCCTCCTTCTATCCTTATAAATCTTAGATTTGGTCTTTTGATGCTATCCCATAATTCTTGTATGTTTTGTTCATGGTTTCTTACCATCTTCACTGTATGGTAAACTTTATTTTCAAGATCATATATTTTGTCTTCATTATCCAAGATTCTGTCTTCCAAGTGATCTAATCTGCTGGTGATGCCTTCTATCAAGTTTTTTATTTGTTTTATTGTTTCCTTAATTTTTGATTTTTTTTTACAGTCTCTAGCTCTTTCTTAAAGTAATCTTTTGCTACCTCTATTTGCTCTCTTATCTCTTTGTTGGTGTAATCAATGGTTGCCTTTATTTGCTCTCTTATTTCTTTGTTGGAGTGATCAATTTTTGCCTGTATTTGCTCACTTCAGTCAGTCATTAATTCACAGATCTTTTTAATCACATTCATTCTGAATTCTTTCTCTGACATCCTTCAACTGTGCTGTCAATGTACTCTATTATTGTAGTATTTGGTTTATTTGGGGTACTTTCTTCCCTTGTTTTTTCATGTTGATTATGTACCTTCCTTTCTTGCAATGACAATCTGAGGTATTGTGGTTTCTATCCTATAATCTTGTAGTGACACTACAGATTACCTCTGTCTCACCTTGGAGTTCACTTCCAGTCCCCAGCAGGTGTCCCCAGATGGACACTACTAAAAATGGTGGCAGCATTAGTGGAGGTAACTCAAGATGGCAGTGGGATTGGCCAAGATGGATGCAAATACTTTCAGCAATGGGGCTAAAAGGGTGGGTTTTACAATGGCTTTTGGCTGATTGATCAGAGATGCAGTGCTTTGGCAGATTGCTGCCTCTAGGCTCTGTCTGTTGACCCAAGGTAAAGGCTAATACATGGGAAGAACTATGAAGATGGCTGCAGTGTACAAGATGGATATAGGAAAGGAGCAATAGTGTGGATCTCCACTTTGTGCAGGGAAAGTCCTGGGCCTGGGCTCTCACACAGACCTGTGAGAGCAGTTCTAGGCCTGATTTTGACCTAGACTTCCTCAGGGATTTCAGGTGGTGGATCTAGCCCTGGGCCTGGGCTCCTGCAAATCTGCCAGGACTCTGGCACTGAACTGGGGGTAGTTGTGGGCCTCAGCCACCAAGGACTCCAGAGGCAGTGCTTTGCCTGGGTCAGGGTTCCCCTGTGGGTCGGCATATTGGTGGGTAGCAATCTCAGGCCTGACCTTGGCTGGGCTCCCATAGAGGTCCCTGAATATGGTCCTGAGCCTTAGCCTATGCTCCCATGGTTTGGCAAGGGCTCTGGCATGAACTGGGGAAGTCCTGGGCCTCACTTAGGCCAGGTCTCCTGCAGGGATCCACAGAGGCAGTCCTTCCCCTAGGTCTGGGTTCCCCTGTGACCAGTGGCTAGCGGTCTCAGGTGTGCCCTTGGCTGGGCTCCCATGGTGGTCCATGAAGTTAATCCTGGGCCTTGGCCTGTGTTCTCACTGGTCGGCAGGAACTCCGGTGTGAAACTGTATTATTGTGATTTCTATTGATTGCTAGAGATCAGTTCCTATTTCATTTTTCCATAAAGAAATATCTGGTGTTGACTAAAATGTACATGTTCAGTTGAAAAAAATATTTCAATTTCTGAATGTCTCCCTAAATAAGTCTTTTTCATTGCTTCACTTTTCATCTTCAAGAACACCCTGTTATCACTGGTCATATTCACTTTCTCTGTAGGTTTTCACAACTATAGCTTTATTATTTCCCTTTTGCTATATTTCCATTCACCTGTTTGAATCAATGTTTTCCTACCTCTGCTCCAATTCCAGTTCTGTGTGTGTGTGTGTGTGTGTGTGTGTGTGCTGTTTTTTATTTTTTTTATTCTAGTGAACTCCAATGTTTCAGTTCCAGACAATTACTTCTGTGAGTTACTTGACTAAAATTATTCTCTTTCATAAAATAAAAAGTAATAGCAATAGGAAGAAGAAGAGCAATTACATAAAGTATACAAGATTATAAAGTAAATAACAGGACTCAGACCATGAGAAACTTTAAGCCTGGCTTTGCCATCATACTGGGTATGAGTTCAGGTTGATCAATGAAATATGACATTTAACATTAACCTACCAGTTTCTATGTAACTCTAAAGTTGATTTATGATTGAACATATATAACTTTAATTATTCAAAATAAAATTTCTTAAGATATAGTCACATAAATTGATAGTGATTCAAGAAACCACAATGATGAGAATAAAAATCCACCAGCCTTTCTGTTACATGCCTTACAATCATTAAAGTAGAAACTGACATTTATTAACCTTAGTTTTAGTGAGCTGCTCCTTGAATGTCAGATTGAGGATTAGGTAAAGAGAAAAAATGAAAGACATTCTTTGTTTTTTATCCTCTGAGCTCACCTGGCTCAGAGGTGATGAATTGTTCTTATCCTAGGTTGTATTAATTTTTCTGATTTGTCTCATATTTTTATGTGATCTTCCATAAATTTGACAGAATAAGGCAAAATATGAGCTTTTAAATCAAGGCTTCTTGGAAAATATGCAATTTTAAAAACATTAAAACATTAAGGAAATTTCCTACAAAAATACAAACTATTACTGTAAAAAGTAACCAAGAAATGCTGTCAGCAAAATGGAAGAGGAGCTATCTCTGAGCTCCCATCTCCTGACAAAAACATCAAAAATCAGCAGAAATTGTCAGAAATCACTTTTTTAGAGCTCTGGAAATTGATTAAGTGTTTATACCAAGCAGATTAATGAGGAATCTAGAAAAAGGCAACTTAAAGTTGGCAGAAAATCTTTGCAGCATTTTTATTTGTTTGTGCATGTACTTTAGTTGATATGAGTTACTAGGAAACTAGACGAGGAAACTGAAGATTATCTCCAGAAACTAGTACTTTTATTTTCCCCACATTTTCCTATTTTGTCTTTACTAGAGTAGCCTGTGTTTATAATACGGCCTGTAGAATCCCAGTCCCTGGTTGTAGAGGGAGCATAAACTATATCTATTTGCAAGTTACTGTATAGATCTGTTCTAACTTTACTGGCTATTTTCTTACACACTGTATTATATTTTGTCTAACTTAGAAATAATGCAGAATAAAAAAATAAGCATTGTTCAAAAACAATTTAAGGAAAAATATCACCCATAAATGCTTGAGGCAAAAGATTACAGCTGAAACATAAAATAGACTAAATAAAGACTGAGAAGTCTGAGAGCAAAAGCTGAAGGAATTTCTACAAGGAAGTTAGATAACTCAAAAGCATCCTTGTATATGGAGGAATGTAGAAATCCATACATATTTCCAGGTCAGAAAATATGCTAAGAGAAGTTATGAGAAGACATTTAACATTTACTTCAAGTGGTTTACTGGATCAGTGCAAAATCTGAGTGAGTATTGAAAATCCCAAGCCCAGAGCTATTTTTAAAGACAGCTGGTAGTTTGGGTTTGTAGATTAATTTTTTTCAGCTTTTTATATTCAAGAAATTATCCATTAAAGCTCTATTTATACACAAAGTAATGAACAAAATCTTTAGTGACCACACATGAAAAGGAATACAGTCTGAGAACATGGATGGAGAAATATATTATTCAAATAGAACATAATAGCCACAAATTTTTTTAAAAAGCAAGTGGAAGATAATTATTTTCAATGCTACTATGCTATAATGTACAAAAGTACAATTTTCAACAACAACAAAATATCACAAGCATGCAAATGAACAGAAAGGTATACCAAACTGCAACAGAATTCAACTGTTCAATTTAGTTTATCAAATCTAACCCAGCCTAGAGAGTGCAGGAACTAAGGGAGGGCTAAAGTCCAGGCTTTTAAGGTACCAAAATGACAGATAGCTCCTCTTCCATTTTGCTGAATAAAATTCTCCAACTGCATCTGATACAGTATTGTACTTTGCTCAAAATTAAAGTCAAAGAAAAAATATTTCCAATGGCCTGGTTTGTTCTCAGCCAGGAGAGAGACAGCACTGTTAATAATGAGTGTCAGACTCTGCAGAAGGCAGAGGGGTCATTCTTCAAAAAACAAATTGGGACAATGTAGCCAGAAGGAGGAGCTTGCATGATTCACTGGTTAAAAAAAAAAAAAAGACCTTTGTTTTTCCTAATATTCTATTTAATATTATTGCATATAATAAATATAATTGACAAAATATTTATACATTAAATTTAAAATTATTTCATTATAATAGTTACCATCTCAGTAAGTTTTCCTTTTCCTTGACACTGTTTTTGTTTCCTTCAGATATACATGACAGTAGAATGTATTTTGATATATTATACATACATGGAGTATAACTTATTAGGATCCCATCTTGTGGTTGTACATGATGTGGAGTTTCACTGGTCATGCGTTCATATCTAAACACAGGAACGTTAAGTCCGATTCATTCTACTGTCTTTCCTATTGCTATCCCCACCCATTTCCTTCATGTCCCTTTGTCTAATCCACTGAAATTCTATTCTCCACCCTTCTTGTTGTATGTTGGCATTCACATATCAGAGAGAACACTTCACCTTTGGTTTTCTGGTATTGGCTTAATTCACCTATCATGACAGTCTGCAGTTCCAATGATTTACTGGCAAATGCCATAATTTAATTCTTCTTTATACTAAGTAATATTACATTGTATATATTTACCATATTATCTTTATCCATTCATCTGTTAAATGTCACCTAGATTAGTTCCATAGCTTAGCCATTGTGAGTTGAGCTGCTATGAATATTGATGTGGCTGTCACTGAAGTATGCTGACATTAATTCTTCTGTATATATACCATGCAGTGGTATGACTGGATCAAATGGTCGTTCCATTCCAAGTTTTTTGAGGAATCTCTATACTGCTTTCCATAGTAATTGCACCAATTTGCAGTCCCACCAGTAATGTGTGGGAGAGTCTATTTTTGTGGGATTACCTTTTTCTCCACATTCTCACCAACATTTATTGTTACTTGTAAATAATTGCCATTCTGACTGGAAATGAAATGGAATCTCAGTGTAGTTTTGATCTGTATTTTTCTTTTTTTTTTGTACCGAGGATTGAACCCAGGGATACTTGATCACTGAGCCACATCCCCAGCCCTATTTTGTGTTTTATGTAGAGACAGGGTCTCACTGAGTTGCTTAGTGCCTCAGTGTTGCTGAGGCTGGCTTTGAACTCGTAATTCTCCTTTCTCAGACTCCCAACGTGCTGGGATTACAGGCATGTGCCACCATGCCCAGCTGATCTGTATTTTTCTAATTGCTAGAGAGGTTGGACATGTTTTCATATATTTATTGTTTCATATATTTCTTCTGTGAAGTGTCTGCTTAGTTCCTTTGCCCATTTATTGATTGGGTTATTTATTTGGGAGGGGGTGTTACATTTTTTTTTTTTTTGATACCAGGGATTGAACCCATGAGTGTTTAACCACTGAGCCACATCTCCAGTCCTTTTTATGTTTTATTTTGAGACAGGGTCTTGAAAAACTGCATAGGACCTCCCCAAGTTACTGAGGCTGGCTTTGAACTTGCAATTCTCCTGTCTCAGGCTCCTGAGCCACTAGGATTATAGGCTTGTGCCACTATGCCCATCTGGTGTCAAGTTTTTTGAGTTCTCTATACATCCTGGAGATTAATGCTCTCTGTGAGGTGCAGGTGGCAAAGATTTTCTAACATTCTGTAGGCTCTGTCTTCATGCTTTTGATTATTTCCTTTGCTCTAAGAAGCTTTAGAGTTTTCTTTTGTGTTTACAGTCTCTAGAAAATGATATTTGGCCAGAAATGACCCTAGTAAGATTTAAAATAATTTCAAAAACAATTGCTAGTAAATACATTTTCTATAACATAAATTTCTTCAGAAGAAAAAGTGTATGATATGAAATTCTAATTTAGATGGCTCACTTAGTATTTGAAGGCATTTATGATTAGCTTAGCTTTAACTTTTTATTTCCTCCTTTTCCACTAATAGACTTAGTATCACTTGTTTTGAATGAATATTATTTGACAATAACTGAATTCATTAATTTTTATTGCACAATATAATTCTAAACTCAAAAGTGTTGAGCAAAATATTTAACCAAATCACAAAAAATGTATAATAAAGTTTTATCCTATTATAAACCCACCGTCAAATCTGTAGTAGGACTACTGAGCTATTAATGCAGCTTTATTTTTGGACTCTAAAGGAAAACTTTTAGAGGGATAAGTTATTATTCATTAATATTATTATTTTATATGTTCCTGAGTTCAAAAGAGTGGGAAAACAGATAGGATTTTAGATGCTTCAAATTAGTAATTCTTAATGAGATTGCTAATAACTCTCCTAGTTATATTTACCTTTCAATGTTTTCAACAACTTTGTCAGGAAAACGAGAAACTCAGTGCTGATTCAAATGTCATGGGAATGTACCAACAAATGTGGTACAGCTACTGGTGTTTGATCTTAAATATTTAAGTTAATGCATTTATTTTTCAGATGATTTTAATAGACTATCAATTAGCATTTATTTATTCATTACAATCTAATCTCAAAGAATAAATAAATGAATAAATTTGGTAGATATAAAAGAATACGAGGAGAACCAAACACTTGACCATTCATTCATACAACATATACACAGATTATTAACTGGACATACTTTGCAATAAGCTTAAAGTCTTCTTACTTCTGAGATAGTGGAATAGTAAAAATATACCAATAATAAGAATATACCAATGATAAGAATATACCAATACACCTTAAAATTCTCATAGCATAGAAACAAATATTTCTTCTTAACTAAATATTCAATAAATTATAATAATTCTTTACTTCTTTTCTTTTTAAATTTGCTCTAATTATTTATACATGATAGTAGTATGCATTTTGACACATTGTACACAAATGGGGCACAATTTCTCATTCCTCTGGCTGAACATGGTGTAGGGTCACATGGGTAGTGTGATCATACATGCATATAGGGTAATATGTCCATCTCATTCCACCGTCCTTCCCATCCCCACACCCCTCACCTCCCCTTACTCTCCTCTGTACAATCCAAAGTTCTTATAATTTGTCAGTGTAACTGTGCCTAATTTGTACTTAGAAAATTAGAAGACAAGCCAGGCGCAGTGGCGCAAGCCTGTAATCCCAGCATTTAGGGAGGATAAGACAGGAGAATTGCGAGTTCAAAGCCAGCCTCAGCAACGGTGAGGTGCTAAGCAACTCAGTAAGACCCTGTCTCTACATAAAACACAAAATAGGGCTGGAGATGAGGCTTAGTGTTCAAGTACCCCTGAGTTCAATCTCTAGTACCAAAAAAAAAAAAAAAGAAAGAAAGAAAAAGAAAATTAGAAGACATTCAACTGGAGGCTTTGATTGAATCATACCAGCCACTTGTCAGTCATGCTCCAATGTAGTTTAAATAATAAGATCATGTTAGGAAACAAAAAGCTTATGTGTGTACTCAGTCAGGGATTCCTGTGTAGAGAGATAATTGACAAAGGAGCGTAGAGAATTATTTGATACGAGGTCAGCAGTGTCTTGCAGGGCTGTGTGTGTGTGTGTGTGTTTGTGAGAGACAGAGAGAATTGTTAATGGACATTGTTGCCAGAGTCAAAACAAAATCCCAGCCTATAGCCCAAATGAAAGGGACAGATATGAATTTCTCAAAAGGAAGAGGGGGTAGATCATCCTGCTTCATCAGCCATGAGGGTTCTTTTTCAGGGCAATTTTAATTGAAACACCATTGAGGAATCAGGGCGGAAGCTCATTCCTCCAAATTGGAGGTTAAATAGTTAGAGCCTATCTTATGGAATGAATTTCAGGAGCTCAACTTGCATTTCTGGCTTAGGACAATGGAGTAATTCCAGAATTTCAACTTCTAGACAATGTCTTATCTTATAGTGCCATTTATTTTCTCAATGACTCATGCTATAGTTTGTTGTGAGCCCATATAAATGAAGGTTCCCACAGTTAGGCTGGGGTTCAAAAGGTCTGAAAACAGGCAAGAAGTAAATTGATGTATTCTATTAGTTATATGAGAAAGTTAGATGCAGGGGTCGCAGTCCGTCCCGAGCCAGTGGGTCAAAGGGGCACCCCTACATTCACCTAGCCCCCAGGAATGCTGGGAAGAGTTGGAGCCCTCTGGTTGCCTGTTCTCAGCCCTCGCTGCTGCAGGACAATCAGACACACCAGGGGGTACAGTCAGAGCAGGCACCCGTTTATTTGCGGAGCAAGCATTCAACTTATAGAGCCGTTCGGCCAATCAGAGATAATGCGTGTAGGCAACAGCCGTCCATGTGGCAAGGCACGTAAGCCCCCTGAATTCTGTCCACAAGCTGCACGTTTGCGGAACCAACAGTAATTGTAAACCAATCACATAGTTTCTCCTTCCTTTGTGCCTTTCCCATTTACACACAATGGCTAGTCATTAGGGCGTAGCATAGAGATAATTATAGATTTATAACTTGTCCTTGCTGTTACCCATAGTTAGAAATTTGTAGGAAAAAGTGGAAGCATGAGTTGTGTGCCTTCTCACCAAACCCTTTCCACATCTATTCTCCTCTCATTGTGTTTGATTAATTGGAACACTATGCACTTCTTCATCAGAGCTGGAGGTCTGGATGATCTGTGGGCTGCCAATTCTCCTAATTCTTTAGATCTAATTGGTTCCTAGTCCTGTTAAGATCTGTTTCCTTCAGATCTCAAAAATTTCTCAGCTCTTTTTTCAATCATTCCTATTGTCAAAACTCCACCTGGGTGGAGGATGGTTGAGTGTACTCAGGAATATGGATTCTCATCCATATTGGATTTATATCATATTTACATAAGCCTTAGAACTTCAGAGTTTAGAGTTGAAGTTGGAATGAATTGAGACCTTTGAGACTGTAGGATGGAAGCAATGTGATTTGCATGCAATAAGAACATAGATTTAGGGAGAGGGATGGGGTAGAATTTTGTGGGCTGAGTCACATCCCCCAAAAAATTATTTTGAAGTTGTATCTCACAACTTCACTCCATTTGGAGGCAGGTCCTTTAAGGAGATAACTGAGTTAAATGGAGTCATATGGTTAGGGCTCTTATTTGGTATGATTAGTGTACTGACCAAAAGAAACATTAGGATCTCTCTCTTTCCTCTCTCTCTCCCTCTCTGGCTCTGTGCATGCATAAAGATTGCCTATGAGCACAGAGTGAGATGGCAGCTGCCTACACGCCAAGAAAAGACTTCAAAGAAAACTACTGTCCTGCTGGACCATAAACTTGAACGTCTAGCCTCCAGAACTGTGAGGAAATATTTTTGTTATTGTTATTTAAGCTACCATTTTTTTGAATTGTTACAGAGCTTAAGCTGAGTGATGCAGATTGTGGAAAACAACCTAGTTCCCTGTTCTTGCTGTTACCATACACCTACATTGACATTGTGATTCAGCATTCTAAATTGCTCACAGCTCTTCAAAAAAGGTTTTGTTTCCACGTGATTTTTTGTTTTTAAATAAGTCCTTTCTGGTATTAGCCTTTTTCATTTTTGCTTCTTAATACAAAATTGCTTAATCTCTTAAGACCCAGGTAAAGTTCTTTCCCTCAGTCTAAAGTCATTTGCTCACTTCCTCATTTGAAATAAATCTATTGAGCATTTAAATGATGAGGTTGTTTATTTATAGGTATCTCTTTTTTTGTATTAGATTATGAGTTTCTTGGTGCAGCATTCTTGGATTTGATCAGACCTATGTTCAAACCCTAACTCTATGACTGATTATCGTTCTAAGTTAAACTCTCCAAGTAAATTGAATATAATAACTACTTGCTATGTTAATATGAAGTTTAATTGAGATCACATATTTCAAGTACCTGTCAAGATATTCAAAAGTAATAATGTTATTTTTTAATTTATTAGCAAAACATAAGCATTGGCATATCTTCAGTTGGCAATAATTATAAAAATGAATTAATGAGTTAATATATTAATGCAGCATTGGAAAGTAATAAATAGAACTTAATAAAGAAAGCCAATATAGATGGGAACTAGAAGTTACTCTGAATGGTTATAGTAAACAGGGTCTGCCAATTGTAATGGTGAGAAGTTGAGTTTTAAAGTACCTTAAAATACTTGGTCTGGTTTCCCCCATACTTCAAATACCAGTAGCGGCTTTTGCATTATGTGGATATTTTGTTTTTTATTGAATTTAATGTCCCACCCACTCATATCACACATTCCTGAAACTCATTTCCCTAAACTAATTTAAAAGACAGTTAAGGTCTCAAGGAGAATCTGAAATTGATTAACATTTTAAAAATTACAAACAAGTAAATAGCATTTGAAGACAATGGAGTAAGAGGCCAATATTTGCTGATAGAAGAGGTATGTTAGAAGGTAGAGTTTTCAAGTTTGTTTTTTGAACAAGTGGAGTGCTTTACTTACTTCAGAAGGAATCAGCTTAAATTTTCAATGATATTAAGTTAGCTAGATCTATGCATGAGAGAATATTTTATAGTTCTCAGAATTTTCAATAAATGTTTAATAATTTTTCCTTCATTCTGGAATTGTCAACTAACATATCAAGCCTATTTTCACTTCTATACTTGTTTTTTAATATCATTTATCAATTTACATTGAATTGACTGGTAAGAGTGATGGTGTTGTGTAGGCTGAACCACACACAATTATCTGTATGTTACACAGGCCACAGGCCACTCAAAAGTTTTTTGAGCAAAATTTAAGGAGTGCAAGTAAAAGAACAGTTGCATTGTCATGCACAGATGCTGTGACTAGTCTGTTGGCTTTCTTCATTGACATGAGACTGCATTCAGGCCTGAGATAGCTCTATCTTTCCTTGGTCCTCTTGCAGCTTCTCCAGCTTTTGGGATAATTATTTGTGTTTAGCTATATGGTGAAAGGTCTTGATTTCTTCAAAACACTCCTACCACTGAAGTCTGTGGAAAAAATAATTCACACAAGTTTCAGTTCACCCTCTTGGGCTTCAGTTTATGCTTGGGAATCCCAGTTGGTTCTCCCTAATTCACACACACTTTAAATTTTTCCTCCATCCTTCTTTCCAACTTGTTTGTCCTGTGAACCTCATGTTCCATCATCAAACATGCAGATGACAGCCTTATCATCAGCTGCTTAATCAGCTCTTACAAGTGCACAAGGCCAACTAACTAATAAATTCTCTCATAGATATATATAGATCTCTATTACTACAGACACATAAACACACACACGTTAAGCATCATCCATAATCTAAAATTCCAAAATCTGAAATGTTCTAAAATCCAGAACACAATGAATGATGACATAATACTACAAGTGACGATTTTAGCACCTTACTTTATATTGCAGATTGCAGTCAAAATATAGGTACAGAAAAATTTACTTCCTTACTTTATATTGCAGGTTGCAATCAAAGCAAAGGCACCCAAAAAATGTAGTATATAATTACCTTCAGGTTATATATACATATAAAACACAAAGGAACTTTGTGTTTAGACTTGGGCCCCATCCCCAGATACCTTATTGTATACATGCAAATATTCCAACATACAAAAAGTCTGAAATTCAAAACACTTGGCTCCAAGTATTTAGAATAAGGAACACTTGACCTCTATACACATGCACACACACATATGTAATGTATATATCATAAAAGCTTAAGAACCACATATATTCATATAAATACACACATATATATGGCTACCAGCATGCCCTCATTATAATCACTGAGAGCTGCTAAGGATAAGAACTCTAGGAAAATATGTTTATACCACTTTTTTACCAAGAACTAATATATTGCCTGATTCTTAGAAGATGCTACACAAAATATAACATATTTAATTAGTTAACATTTCAAAATACATTTTAAAATAAGACAAAACCACAAAATGCAAAAAATGGAAAATTTTCCATGGGCAAATTCTTACAACATAAAATAAAGTAAGCTCTGTATATAAATAAAACATAAGCTAGAAGTACCTATATAAGATAATTATTTTTACATAGCATTTGATGTATGTGATTCTTGACTTAGGAAAGAAGCCAATGCCAAAATTCTCATGCATAAATTATTTGAACTCACATGGTCATGAAAGCTATCTGCATAAATGAAAATAAATATGGTGAATATAATCAAACATTAGAGTTTGAAATTTGGGGATAACCAATACTAAAAGGCAAATGAGGATTCCCAAAAGTAGACTTAGAATGAAAGCTGGAGAGGATGTTAAAGAAATAAATTTTAAAAAGAAAGAAACAAAAGATTATAGCATAATAAAAGTAAAATGAAGAGGAATGGGCTAATGGCTTTAAATATAGAATAAGGAACAAATGGAGGAGTTTTTGTTTGGCACATGTTTACAGATCCTAGAAAGAAGCATTTGGTGGAGTGGTAATGGCAAAATCCAGACAGCATTGACTTCTTGAGTCAACTAGCAGCATGTCATTGAAGACGTTATATAAACTAGTTCTTTAAGAAATATATTTTTCAAAGGAAAGAGAGAGAGAGAGAGAAAATGCAGCATGCTACAGTTCCAGAGCCAGTAAAATTCATTTTGGGTATTTTAAAGTTTAGAAACAATTGAGAATATCTATGTCCTTGCTAGTAGAGATTAAAAAAAAAGAAGAAGAGAATGTGAAAGACTTTAAAAAATAGCAAAAATTAATAGAGAAAAATCTCAGATGCCTCAAGGAATTAGTTATAAAGCATTACAGTTTTAGGGGGTTAAATAATAAAATCTCTCTCCTACACCATTCTAACTTAGCATCATCCATGGCAGAAAAAGCTGACATTCTGTATCTTTTGATATGGCACTATAATAAATATCTAAAATTATTATAAAGGATTCTTGTTATAATGACTTAATTTAGGTATAATCCTGATAAAACCATTAAAAATTATAGAAATCATAGGCATTCTGCTACTCTGCTGAATGAAACCTTTGAAACAGTGGATGTCATGGAAAACAATGCAACTAAGTAAGTAAATAAATACTATGGTAAGACTGCTCTTCACAAAATAAACAAAGGGTTCATAACAACCATGAGCAGTGTGCAGACTTTGGGTTCTGAAATGAACACTTTATTTAAAAAGTCAGTAACATTTTATTAAACACCTATGTGTATTTAAATATGAATTCATATTTATTAGATAAAATAATCTAAATTTTGTCATTTTTATACACAATCATGGCAGTGAGGTTTGTAGGAGACTATCATTATTATTAGAAAATGTTTGGTGAGTTCATGCAGAATGAAATGTCAGGATATAAACAGGTAGATGAAGACAGAATTAGCAAATGTGGCAAAATGTGGTCACATGGTAAGTTCTGATAAGAAGTGTGTGTGTTGCTGTTGGTTTAACTTTTCCTTAGTTTCCTGAGTTTTCAAAATAAAGCAATGGAGGAATATAAAATCTCTGCCTTCTGCCTTTCTGAGCTGTGATAACAATTGAGACATGGAGTAATATATAAAGAGAGAAGAGCTATTAATAAGGAGATCTTGAAATTCACCAATTCTGAATTTGCAAATTCACCTGCTAAAATTTATTTCTAACTCCTCAAATTCACTCTTGTGGCATTTTCATGGTCTTTCACTGACATTCACAGAGCACTGAAAAACTAGAGTTGTCAAACGTGCACATTCCCCGCTGAGATGGTAAAAGAGGACCCTCTGTTTCTTGTCTCAGTTCAGACTGTAAACAAGTGTGCTTTCCATGGTCTATGCAGAGCTTTGGTTCTCAAACTTATGTACCTTTGTTAGTGATTTCACTGCTTAAAAGTTCCCCTAAGTATGGTGCTAAAGAGCTGTCTAGTGTTCCCAAATGTGATAAGGCTCTGATGTGCCTTATGGAGAAAATAAAGTGTCTTAGATAAAGTCTGTTCATGCATGAGTTATGGTGCAGTTAGCTGTGAGTGCAATGCTAACAAATCTAAAAAGTAAATATTGAATAAGATGCCTTCAAACAGAGAGATATGTACCATAAGCTTGTATGTTGATCAGCTAATGAAAATGGTGATTAGAGGTCCACAGGAATTGCATGTCCCCTAAGAGCAATGGCTCAGTCTTCACTAATTCAGTGTTCACAGCCAACGTATGGAAGATAATTACTGTGAATATGAGAAACAAATATTCTGTCAATTAAATGTGGCTTTGGAGTCAGATAGGCTTTGTACTCACCTGAATTAGGTTTTTATCCATGCAATCACTCTCTTTCCTCACCCCAAGCAGAACACAGAAAAAGACAAGGACAAGGTGGCTAGTTTTGAGAAGCAGAGATACCAGGTTGAAAGAGCAAGTGTGTCACTACAGCAGATTCCTGCCAAGGAAAAGTCATAGTCAAGGAGGGACCCCATTGCCCTTTAACACAATCCATTGGGAGAATTTTTTCTACTGCAAGAGGTCAAAAACATTTGGTAGTATATTCTATGGTTATAGAGAAGGTTATAAATCTGATGCAAGAAAAATAAGTGAGTCCCTCCTGTAGTGGAAGAAGAGGTCACAGGTAGCAGGTATAGAAATCAAAACATGGCGGTCTTCTCCACCAGTAATGGGCCGGCCACACACAAAGTGACAGATGGAATAAATTACCTGCGAATGCCTACAGCCCAAAGTCCCCAGAGGGCCTGTGCATCTGCATGAACACTTTTGTGGCCAGGTGTCAGAGGACCCAGGAGCTTTGTCTTGAACTCTGGGATTTCTCTGTGAGATCAGAGACTTGGTCTTCACAAGTGTGGATGATGCATTGGGCCCCTGACAAGGTCTACTCGGACTCTGACTGGACAAAAGAGGAATTTAACAGTAATTTATCCTGCTATTACTTTTTTTTTTTTTTTTTTTTGGTAGCGAAGTTTAAACTCAGGGGTACTCGACCACTGAGCCACATCCCCAGCCCTATTTTGTGTTTTATAGAGACAGGGTCTGAGTTGCTTAGTGCCTCACCGTTGCTGAGGCTGGCTTTGAACTCGCGATTCTCCTGTCTCAGCCTCCCAAAAGTGCTGGGATTATAGGCGTGTACCACCACGCTCAGCTCTGGTATTACTTTTGCATAGCAGGCATTTCCAGGAAATAGTTTTGCCACAGGTTTCTGCCCTGGGTGCCAATATCCTCTTCAAGGAGCCAAATTTCTAGGATGTGTCAGGCTTCCTCTATGGCATGGGGCCCATTCCAGGATGGAAAATGTTGGATTTTATTATCTATGAGACTATTTCATATTTATATGTACGTTAAGCAGAAAAACTGTAGTATACTTGGCTTTAGGCCTAGATATTTAATGAAAATCCCTTCTTACTCACTTTTAAGAGTAGTAAAGTGGCATTTAACTCAGCAGGGTCACTCAAGAGGAAGTAGGTGGCTTCCCTCTGGGTCTAAGACAAGGAATTAGTCTTGGGAGCTGGGTTATGCTAACAGCTGGCCACTATGGGCATAGGCCTCTCCTTGATATTCAGAACCCCCTTTAGCCCCCTTAGATGCAGAGAAAACATTCCAGGACCTCAGTGAATGCCCCAAACTACAGAGTACCAAATTCTTGCATATAATGATTCTCCTGTACCTATGAGGAAGTTCCATTTATAAATTGTGCACAGTAGGAAATTAACAATAATTAATAATGAAATAAAATACTAACAATATACTATAATAAAGGTTATTTGAATATGATGTCTCTCTCTGAAAACAACTTACTGTTCTGAAATCCCCTATGATCTTTCTACTTTCCTTATTAAGTAGAGAAGTTTCACCTAAAGGAAGCACCTTATGGTTTCTCTTAGCCATACACAAATTGCAGTATCACTGCTTTTGCTCCTTGGGGCCACTGTTAAATAAGCATTACTTGAATACAAGCACTGCAGTGCCATGACAGTGGATCTGATAGTCCTAATTGGCTACTAACTGAGCAAGAGGACTACACTACATGGCTAACTGAAAAAAGAAAGGATTCATATTCAGGCAGGACGGAGATGAATGGAGCAAGATTGCATCCCACTACTCAGAACAATGTGCAATTCAAAACTGGTAAATTATTTTGAAAAATTTCCATTTACTATTTTGAACCACAGTTGACTATGTGTAACTGACACTCCAAAAATGAAGTCGTATCTAAAGGACTGACTACTGCATAGGAAATTTAGTGAATTTATTTAGAGTATGTCTTCTCTAGCTTTTCCACCCCTCCCACCATTTAGATTTTGTCTCTGTGTCCTGCAGTATATATTCATTAAAGAAGCAAGAGTTACTTATTCCATTGTGGAAAAAAACAATAGGCTTGAATTCAACATCATAAACGCAAATCATCCTACATAAAAGAGCTTTTTCTTTTCTTATTTAACATGACATTCATTGCTTTCCCACTGCCAATACCACCCCTCTCCCAAAAAAAAAAAAAAAAAAAAAAAAACCACACACACAATCACCATTTATCTTATATGAGAAATGTGTATGCAGATGACCAGCGAGGACAATCCATTACCTTGCTGCATGTGTCACGTGGAAGAGTTGACCAAGGAGCTTCCGGAAGAGATTTCTTCCCTTCCTCCCTTCTGGTTTTTTTGTTTTTTTTTTTTGGTATCAGGGATTGAACTCAGGGGTACTCGACCACTGAGCCACATCCCCAGCCCTATTTTGTGTTTTATGTAGAGACAGGGTCTACATTGAGTTGCTTAGCGCCTCACCCTAGCTGCGGCTGGCTTTGAACTCGTGATTCTCCTGCCTCAGCCTCCCTAAGTGCTGGGATTACAGGCGTGCGCCACTGCTCCCAGCTGTGATTTTCTTATTCCATGAACAATTGCCTGAAAAAGGGCATACCTCTCCTCTTCCCCCTCACTTTTGTTTGTTCCGCGAACTGCCACACTTCTGTGTCCATGAGAAAAACGTGGCCAGATGCGGATGCAGAGCAGATAAACAGGCAGCACTTGGTTCCTGAATTCATCAACCCAGGATCCACCCACTTCTAGATTTCTGGAATAACAAGTTAATGAACTCTTGCTATTTCCCTCCCTGTAACTGGATTGTTTGGTACTTGCAGCTGAAAGCAATTTTATGATTCAATTTGTCTTTTGTAAGAAAGAACATAAGGAAATAGAGCAAGAACAGGTAACTTGCTTTATTTACCTATTTGCTTAATTTCAGTGATTACCATGATGTATGAGCACATATATCTCTCAGGTTGAAACATAATCTCAGTTACCAGAGAGAATATATTCAATTTATAAATTTCTTGGTGCAAAATTCAACTTTGAAAATTACCCTGAAATGTCAGGTAATGTGTCTATTCCAAAAAAACAAACAAACAAACAAAATAAAAAAAATAGAGTACAACGAATACATGTAATATTTTGATAATAAGTTTTAAACATTTATTACAGGAATATGTTGATGAAAGAAAAATGTGTGTGTGTGCATATTTGTGTGCAAATCAAAAAATGGCAGTAATATGTTTCTTCATGAAGTAAATAAAAGTCATAATCAAAGAGAAAAAAATTGCACTGAATATAATGCTTAGCATACAGGAGAAAATGTCTTCTAAGCCACATAGATGAACAAAAGCCCCTCAGAAGCATTTAGACAGCAAAGCCTGGCATAAATGTTTTAGATTTTTAAAAGCAGTCTTTGTTATAAAAGAATTTGTAATACTAGACATACTGCTATACTTTTTCAGAGATCTATCTTTTTTGTCAACTCTTTCTACTTATAATATTTTATGGTGTTTTTCCTTAATTTTTCCATTTCTTGGACTTTTCAAAATACTTCCATTTTTAATAAAAGTTAATAATGTCTATACTATTAAAGATTTGTCTTTAATTCCACATCTTCCTCACTCCTCTCCTTTTCTTTTTTATCCCATTATCTCTGAGCTATACATCAAAGAGAAAATGATATCTCCCTATAAAACTCCAATGAGAGATATTTATATATAGATATGGGAGAGATCTTCTATATCCCTCTTGCCATCTGCTGTTTTATATCTCAATTTTCAAGATAAAGAATTACATTTGACTTTTCTTCTTGGCCATCTTGAGGAATTATTTAACTTGGAATTACAAAACCTTTAGGCCCTGGTTAAATGCAGATCTAGTGTCCATATAACAAAAATATTTATCTTCATCTGAGTTATTTACACTCAATGTATTAGGTTTCAAAAACTATAAAATGAGCCGGGCACAGTGGCACAAGCCTGTAATCCCAGCACTTAGGGAGGCTGAGACAGGAGAATCGTGAGTTCAAAGCCAGCCTCAGCAATGGCGAGGCATTAAGCAACTCAGTGAGACCCTGTCTCTACATAAAACACAAAATAGGGCTGGGGATGTGGCTCAGTGGTTGAGTGCCCCTGAGTTCAATCTCTAGTACCAAAAAAAAAAAAAAAAACCTATAAAATGGTCTTAATTTTTTAGTCTGTCTTATTTTTTTAGGTATCTTATATTTTTAAGTATTTTTTAAGTATTTTTTAGTGTAAGTCTTTGATTTTTAAGTATCATTGAAGAATGGTCATCTTACCTATGAGTTAGGAGGAAACTACCCATTGAGGTTGTTATTCCAACATTTACACCTTTTGCCAATTGAGAATCCTGTTGTATTTAATCCGTAATTTTCACTGATACAATAATTTTACCTATTGTTCATAAGATTTCCTAACTCCCTTTGGTCTTAACATATTACTTTACAAGTAATTTTATTGATTTTTATAACGTTACTTCAGTTTGCAAACCCAAACATTTGTGGTTAATTTTATATTGTTTTGCCTTTTTTTCTATTATTGATAAACCACTTTTTCCCTTTCATTACTTTGAAAGTTCCTAAGAATGTAAACCATGACAATTATGGACCCAAACTTTAATGCAGAAGTTCAACCAAGTGATGTTTATGATGTATCTTGTCATGGAAGTATGGATGCTTTGGTAGCCTCTCAAGCATTTATAAACACATTTCTTTTTGTTTCTCTGACTCATTTTATACCATAAAAACATTTGTGTGTGTATGTGTGTGTGTGTGTGTGTGTGCATACTCATGTACACATTCCCTAGTGACACAATTAGGAAGGGGCAGAGGGGGCATCAATTCAAGTGGTGTATCTCAAGGCCAAGATTTTCCTCCTTGGAAAAAACACCTGTTAAGTTACCTGAGTAACTGAAAGAATATAGGGTCAGATTGGGCAAAACACAATCAGACATTAATGTCTTTCTGAATACCAATGTAAGAGAAAAGCAACCTCATGCAAATTGAGCCAAGATTATAAGCAAAATCTTCATGAAGACAATATTAGAATTTCCAGTAAATCATGAAAGGTGCTATGCTTAGACTTGAACAGAGACAAACAATATACACAGCAGGGTACCATATCTTACATGTCATATTGGTAACACTGGAAAGCACTGTCATATGAGATTAACATCTCATATAGATCTTGGAGAACTGTATATATTACTATTAGTGCTGAGTGTTTGCTGGTTTGTTTAGTAAGAAATCTAAAAACTAGAAATCTGTTTTAGTAACATGCAAATGAGGACATAGTGACTTATTTATAAAGGTATTTCTTACAGTAGTTGTTTATAATAGGAATAAATAATTAAACAACTATTTAGAATGGATAAGTAAACAGAGTACAATTCATATTTGAGTTATTATGCAACTGAAATAAAACCACAGAGATGTATGGATATGGCCTTAGAAATATTTCCACGATATGGTGTTGAGTAAGAAAAATTATAAAAACAGATAATGCAACTCTCTTTTTGTTCTCTCCTTCACTATATTTACATGCACACATATGTATGCACATATATTTATGATCTTCTAGAATAAAAATTGGCTTCAACAAACAAAATGTAATATGTGTTTTTACATGTTTGAGGAAATGCCAAAGTGTTTACACCTCTATAGAAAGGAGTGAGAGTGGGATTGTCAATTTTATCTTTTGTCCTGATACTTTGCATAATTTGGTTCTGTAGTTAAGTTTGTCAGTAGATGATTGATTGATTGATAGGCAGGTAGATAGATAGATAGATAGATAGATAGATAGATAGATAGATAGACAGATAAACAACCACAGCAAAAGCTTCTCTGGTGGTCTAAGGGAGGGAGTTAAAATCTATGATAGCCAAAAGAGGGGATAGCATCCAGGTGAGAGGCAACAAACAGAAAGGCCCTGAGATACCACAGGGAGAAATGGAGCATGGAGTGGAAAGTCTGGCAATTGGTAGACAGGTTCTCATATGGTGAAGCTTGATTCTTGCACTTGTTTCTCTTATACTATACAAAACTGGATTAGCCTCCAAAAAGAGATAAACTAAGCCAGGTCCAGTGGTACATGCCTGTAATCACAGCAACTCTGAAGGCTGAGGCAGGAGGATTGCAAGTTCAAGACCAGCTTTAGCAATTTAGCTAGACACTGTCTCAAAATACAATGGTAGCTCAGTGGTAACTTGCCCCTGGTTTCAATCTCAAATACAAAAGAAAAACAAACAAACAAAAAAGAGATAATCCACACTTATTTTAAAAAATTAACGATGATAGACCTCAAATAATATGCAACTATATGCAATTATAGACCTCAACTTTTCTTAACTGAATTAATCTCTTTTCATCAGTTGATTGAAATCATCATAAAATCAAATACAAAAACCATTGACATCCATATATTCAATATTTGAGATTTTAACAAAATAAGGGAACTATTCTGAAAGTCTCTCATATAATTACTTGTGATTTTGGCTAATGTCTCATGTTCAATAATATGCACTTAGACTTTGGAGTTTCAACTAGCCATTTACAACTTCTGCCTAAGTAACAATCTGTTCTCTGATCAAGCGCTATGAAGGACTGAATGTTTGTGTGCTCTCAGTATCCACTATCTGAAGACAGCCAGAAGGCAGCCATTGCCTGTATGCAAGAGAAAGAGCCCTTGCCAGAAACTGAATTACTCAGAACTTGATTCATGGATTCTCCAACCTCTGAATGTGTGACTAAATACATTTCTGTTGTTTAAGCCACCCAATCTATTGTATTTTGTGATGGACAATAGAATCTCATACACATTTGGTCTGATAAATTAAATGCAATACTGATATGAATGATATACAAATATCTTGGAGTATTTTCTATGTGAATGTAAAATATTTATTTACTCAAATACTATAATAAGAAGTTTCAAAAGATCTTCAGCCTGCCTTTAAAAATCATTCACATAAAATGATTTTTCACAAGAATCCCTCAATCAAGGAAAAAATAAAGATGCCAAAAACTAATAGTTAAAAGAATTTCATATTCATAATAATTATTATTTTCAAAAAAAATGCTATAAGATACATTTCAAACTGGGCACACCTATAATCCCAGCAACTTGGGAGGCTGAGGACAGGAGATCACAAGTTTGAGGTCAGCCTCAGCAATTTAGTGAGATCCTAAGAAACTTAGCAAGACCCTGTCTCAAAATTTAAAGAGTAAATAAATAAATAATTTGGCTAGAGAAATAGCTCAGTTCAATCTCTGAGTTCAATCCCTCATGTCAAAAAAAGACAAAAAAGATATATTCAAAACTAAAATTAAAGATGTAAGGCTTAATAAGAAATCCTAAACTAGGACACTGTTTAGTACAGTTCTTTATAGTCAAAGAAAAAGCCAAATGTATTAAAGACTTAAGATAAAACATTACATTCTAAGCAAAGCTTTGAAGAACTGATCAAGATCAATAAAGTCCTGTCAAGAAAGTGTTTTATGGCAGTAATGTGACCCACTTTTATACTCATACAGTATCTCTCTTTGAGAAAGAATGTAGGGTGTACACTGAATTTCAATGGCATCCAACAAAAGGTTCATTATATTTGCTTAATATTTTTTAAAGATCTGTGTCTAGAGGCTTTTTCTGCTTGAAAATAGAGTTCAAGAAACATAAGAAGGGTCTACTCTTTTCTGTTATATTGCAAGTGTGCTCCTTTTATTTCACATGGCTTTGCACCTGCTCTTAGGCAAAGATGCTGTTGAGCTTTCTGAATTCTTTTTTGGAGGAAAAAGTTTCCTGATTTGTACTAAAGGAGTCAGGTTGACATTGTTGATATCTTTTAGGCTAAGACAAGATGACTTGTGAGTTTCATGTCCTATAGGAGTTTTATTGGCTTAAAACCCTCCCAGATGGCTTAATGGGTATATTTTGTGCTTAAATATTGGGCAATATTTAAATATTGGGCAAATATCTGACCTGCTGAAGACATTTTCAATGCACTTTGCAAATGTTTTCTACTAGGCAAATAGAGCTCACTAAACCACTTGATTTACAGATGCTCATTTCAGACTCATTTCTAAGATGAATATTCACTGTCAAAATAAAATTTGCTGTAACTGACAGATCTATGCATTCTGTTTTTAAAAAGCTTTTGTTTAAATTTTCACTTCATCTTTCTTGATATCATTATGTAGACTTTGAGTTTCTCTTGTAGTTTTCTCTTCTCTGTTTCTTCCTGTGCATCTCTGTGTTTGCTTTTAGTTTCTTCACATTTAAACTCTAAAATTGCCTATTTAGTTTGCTTTCTGTGTACATTTGCTTTGGACATTATGTACTTTGGTTATTTTTCTATTAGCAAATATTTTGTTCTACATTTTCAGGCATATATATGTTTACTAAGAGGTCAGAAAATCAGACTCAATTGAATCTGATATTGTTTGTTTTTTTCTTTAAACTTACTTTTACACTTTCTGACTTCCAATTCAAAAGTTTTCCCTACTAAATAATTGGTTTCTAAGTCATCCAGTGTATCACATTTATGAAAAATTTTCAGGTTTTTCATTAAACCTGAAATTTTCATTAAATAAGAAGAATAGGTACAGTTCTAGAGAAAACATTTCAATAGATTTTTTTATCTCCTGAACTCTTCTGAACTTCTCCTGAACAAGATGCAAACTCAAATCCTAGTTTTTCTTGAGAAATAGCAAATATTGTCTTTCCTGTGTAGAATAATTCTTCTCTTTGGAATGAAGTTCCTCTTTGGGGGTTCTAAATCCTTTACAAATAAATCTCTGACATTTTCTTCATTTTCAGAGTCCATCCCAGAAGGATTCGCTAGACTTCCTGATTCAGAGTAAGTTGTTCTGTTGCTTACAGATTTTAATTTCAATACACCCAGCTGACATCTAATGTAGTAACTGGATTTTTTCATCCTCTCTGTAAACAAATGTCTAGTGCCTCTTTCATTTTAGACTTTTTTTACTTTCCTAGCCAAAAACAACATATTGTTGTTGTTCTGATAATTTTTTTAGAAGATTCAATATCTTTAGCATGTAACAACTATGAAAAACTGATATTTGCTGATGTTTCTTTCATGTGTGTATGTCTGTGTGTGTGTGTGTGTGTGTGTATTCTTGTAGGTTGTTATAAAATGACTTTTAAAGACATCCTTTACCTTAACCATCTTCTGCTTTGGTCACTACTTGGCCACTACCTTCACTAATGCCATGTCCCCACCCACCAAATGCAGATACTCTGGAAGGTTTTCTGACATCCAAGCAAATCGAATGAAGCTTGCATCCAGGTCCCAGCTTCAGCCTTCATGTTCCAGCAGACTTGGACTACATTTGAAATATTCCTCTATACTTTCCCATTGGTTGATTGAGAGGCTATTGTCACTAGACTTTTATTATAGAGTACCTGGGTGAAAGGATGACAGGAGGTATTAATGGCACTTTATACTATCAGATATTAACAATAGCATGCATTGGATTTAGAGTTACTTTCTTGTAATATATGCATGAGCTAACTAGTTGAGAAATAAAGGAGGATGAGTATGGTATCCAGAGGGAGAATTATAAGGAAAGGGAGATAGGCTAATCCTTTGTGAAGAAGTTTGAAGAGATTTGGAAGACACTGAGATTAAAACATCTACATGGTTTTTAATCAAGCAGATTTAACCTGAGAGAGCAGATTTGGAGGGAGAAATGATATGTAATTTTTGCACACCACTGTGGCATGTAGTGCATAAAATATACTCTCTAATCTTCACCAGGGGTTCACATCTTGGTATTGGGCAGGCAAGTCCTTACTCCTGCCTACCCTGTACATGTGCCTTTTCTCAGTTTCTTCTGAGCTTGAGATACTGAGTCTTCACCATTATCTGTCTTCCTT
This sequence comes from Geosciurus inauris, assembly GCA_004024805.1. Taxonomy (NCBI): domain Eukaryota; kingdom Metazoa; phylum Chordata; class Mammalia; order Rodentia; family Sciuridae; genus Geosciurus; species Geosciurus inauris. Next base: position 59,604 of record PVHX01003577.1, read on the forward strand.
CCTTAACTGTATGCAGGGTACCAGAAAATGTAAAGTAACCAAACTTTGTCCTCGGATTACATAAAGGGTAAGAAAATAATTTTCTCTCTCTAAGCATCTGTTTAAAGAAATTTTAGCAATTTTCATGCAGCAGCAGGATCCATGTTATTTTATTCAATATATAGTCCTTTACCATGAAAAGTTTCCTTTTTTTTTTTTTTTTTTTGGTAGCAGATGTTATTCTTTTAAAAACTCTATGTTGGGTAGGGCATTTGGAGACATAGGTTTCACCTAATTCCAGAAACTCAGCATGGACTCACTGTAATTTCCAAATGAGATTTGAGTGCAGGGTAAGAAACATGGAGAAGGGAAAAAGGTTACTAAAGTAGAAATCAAGACTATTGCCCCCACCTGCCCATAGAACCTTTCTGTGCTCCAATTGTTTTGGCAAAGCTCTATGTGCTAAAATTACAGAAAATTAGCAAGGGTTTCACATGTGGACTCTTCGAAGAGAAGCAATTCATTTGTTTTCATGCACCTGACTTTTTATTTAAATGGAAACAAGCTCTTTTCATTTTTATCCTTCACTCACAAGCAGCAGAACTTTATCTAGTGAGGCCCCTTTGTTATCTATGTTTGGTATATCCATGTTGGCAGAAACTCCCAGAGCAGGTACACTGAAGGCATGTTATGTGCTGAAACAATGTATGAAAGAATGAATAGGTAATGTCATCAGATTCTGAACTCAAAGAGGCAAAATAATATTTTTTTGGCACAACAAACACCAGAGTACTTTTAAAACATAGCACATCTCTTTCTGGGGCCAGCATGGATTTTTCAGGCCAAATCCTGGGTCATGGAGAGCATTTTCTTTTTTCTTGAACATATAATTTCAATTTGAAAGTTTAATATTCCTAAGCACCATTTATGCAAAGGTGTTATATTCTGGATTGTTCCTAGTGACCCATCAGTATTTTGATGTTTTATAAGAGACTGCCTGTAAGAAGAGAACTAACTACAGAACTTTTGTATCCATTAGAAATTATTGTTTTATTGTGTGTGGGAACTCACACAATACAATGTCATCTTGAACAAACACAACAAACTAATTTTTAATATGACAGGATATAATCCTATGTATTTGGAGATTGACTATGTCCTTAGAATCTAATTGTTCAAGGCTTAATGAATGGTTATTTATAAGTGGAACTTAAAATCTGATACTGTAAAATTACAGTTTTATCAAAATTTAAAGATTGCTACAGATAGACAAGAGTTAGGTTCTGGTACATTAGGTCTAATCCATCATCTTCAGTATGGTCTATATGAATATAACTCAGTAAGACTAATGTGAAGGGAACTCTCAGATGCCAATACCTTTGGTAATATGTTTTAATATGTTTTATTATGCAGTGTCTGACCATGCTTCACTCTGAAATTTTCTTCCATTCTCACCTATCTCACGACTCCATTATCACAGAACCTTATGCCTCAGCTAATGAGACATTTTTTACACTATAAAACTGCTGTAAAATGGGGCAAGTGATCTAGAGTATAACTCTGATTTTAAATTCATACATACTTATTTTATAAACTTAAAAAAATATATATTTGAAGGCTGAGCCAGGAGAATCATGAGTTCAAAGCCAGCCTCAGCAATGGTGAGGCACTAAGCAACTCAGTGAGACTCTGTCTCTAAATAAAACACAAAATAGGGATGGGGATGTGGCTCAGTGGTAGAGTACCCCTGAGTTCAACCCCTTGTGACCCCCCAAAATATATATATATATATATATATATATATATATATATATATATATAAAATTTAGAAGGATATAAAATATTAAGTCCAAGAAATGCATATTTTCATTACTTCCCTGCATACATATTAAATATATACCTGTTAAATCTTCTTTGTAATAAACATTTATTAGGTGCTGAGTACATACAAGGTGTATTGTAAAATTGCAAGAGGCAATCTGACTTCTAGAGCCATGGTGAAACAGAAGACAAAACTTGATTATGCAAAATTGTATTGCATAAATAATATAAAAAGAAAACATGGACATTGCTATGTTAAGTGATAATTAAAACATAAAACAATAAAAACATAAAAGAAAAGGATTATACTAGTTTTAGCTAAAAAATATTGCAAAGTTCATTTGTTGACTTTAATGGAGAGGAATATTGTACAACTATAATATGAAACTGGAAGAGAATTTATGAACTTTGGACAAGCAAGGACCCAGATCTGGTGGGAAATCTATAACTTGTTCCATTTTAGAAGAGGCTGTATAAAGTAATAAAGTAATAGGGAGGGAAGAAAACAGGAGACTGTTGGAGGGTCTTGCATCAGTGGAACATCAAGATCTTCCCAAAGGAAGATGTAATATGTTAATATTATTTAAGATTAATCTGATTGTGAACAAGGCATGAATAGTAGGTGGAAGACCATTGGGACTATCCAGATAATAATTATTAAATTCATATTTGGAAAAAATGGTAGAACTAATACAGAGAATGAATCCATGACAAAAAGAGATAGTTATAGATCTGGAAGGAGTTTTAGACAATATAACAAGAAGTGAAATTTTCAGCTGAACTTAAATTTTTCTCTCCTTTTCTGAGTTACAATTTAACTGTTAACAGATGAAGAACAGAATGGAGGAACCCATAATATTTGATGCTGAGTTTTGTGATAATTATAGGAAAATTTTAAGTTGCCGAAATAGTACAGAGTGGAGTTATGATCTGCCTTGTCAATTCCACATCCAATATCCCTTGTGTTAACATCTTACATTAGTAGGTACAATGATCACAACTAAATGAATCAGTGCTTTGCTATTAAATCTAATTCCTTTGATTCAATTTCCCAGTGTATACCTAATTTTCTTTGTGGTTCCATAGATTCATTCAGGATATCCTATTGTATTGAGCCACCATTTCTCCTTAATATCACCAATATCTCAGATTTTCCTTGTGTTTAATAACTTTGACAGTTTTGAGGACCATAGGTCAGGTCTTATAAAATGTGTATAAACTCAACTGGAGTTTATATGATTTGTTTTTTTTTTCTCATGAATCCACTGGGGAAAGAATTGTGAGGCAGGAAGACCATACAGGTAGAGAGGCATTGATTAAATCAAGTGTACAGGCAATAACATGAATTACTGCATTAACCTTGACTATATGACCAGGTAGTGTTTGTCACTGTTTTAAAAAGCTCTCTCCCCTCTCCCTCTCTCCCCCCACCCCTCTTGTGTGCACACATATGTGTGTGCACCTTTTTCCAAGGTGTACCAGTTGGAAGAAAGTTACTACACAATCTACACTTGTCAAAATGGTAAATTGGAGCCAGGCATGGTGGCACACACCTGCAATCCCAGAAGTTTGGGAGACTGAGGCAGGAGTATTGCAAGTTCAAAGCCAGCCTCAGCAACTTAGTGAAGCCTGAGCAACTTAACAAAATCTATCTCAAAATAAAAAATAAAAAAGGTCTGGGGATGTGGCTCAGTGGTAAAGCATCCTTGGATTCAATCACTGGTATGAAAATATATATATGAGTGTAAATTGGAGTTTTAGAGCTTGTATTTCAGTGAAAACAGTAACCTATTTGCTAGGTAGATCAGTGGTCAGTCTAAATTAAGTGTAACTTAGTCATCCATATAAATCATGAAATTACCACAGAGGACAACAAACAAAGGTAGAGATTAAGGCTATTTAGGATCCTGGTTAAGTCACACTCTACTTTCATAACATCTGTGTGACATACCATTTGATTCTCTAGAATGAATCAGATATAAAATAGCCTATGAAGGAGCAAATTGTGTGTGTGTGTATATATACATACACAAACACACACACATATCCCTACAAATTATATATATACATACATATAAAATATATATAATGTATGTAATTACTAATTATAATTCAAAAGAAAATTAAATAAAGGCAATTTACAATAAAATGGTATATAATTTAATATGTGAAGGCTAAAGCATGGCCACCCTAGAAGACAGTAAACTAGGTTATAATTCTATCATTAATCAAGTTAAGTACCACCAGCTGCTGAATCAAGCACCCTTAAATCACAACAGCTTCTCAGAATAAAGACTGGTTTCTCTCATAGTCTGTTCAAGCCCCATATAGTAGTTTAAGTACCCAGGCCTATACCCTGCAGCGAGTCCCCTACCCCAGGGCTCAGCTTTCTCTACAGCAGCCTGTCTTTTCAGGAGCCAGCAAAGGACACAGGCATCTGCTTTGAATTCCTGGCTCCAGAGTTTGCATAGGATGAGAAATGACCAGACCTGACTCAAGGGAGGCTGGGAAAAACAGTTTAGCTGCTCAACAAAGAAGAGGAAAAGGAGGTGGGATTTGGTTAACACTGAGTCTGTGTTATGGTTTGCATCTGAAATGTCCCCCAAAAGCTTGTGTGTTGAAAGCATGTCCCCAAGGCAGCAAGGTTCAGGGATGGAGATTTTAGGCAGCAATTGCATCTCACAAGGACTCCCATTTCATTGGTGCATGCATACACTTGATGGATGAATCCATTGATGGCCGGAAGAAATATTGGGAGCTGAGACCTAGATGGAAGAAGTAGGTCACTTGAATTGTGCTCTGGTAAGGTTTACTTTCTTTACCTTCTCCCCAGCCCCATTCCTGTTTGTTTGTTTCTCTCTATCTCCCTCTCTCTCTCTCTCTCTCTCTCTCTGTCTATCTCTCTCTCTCTCACTCACTCTCTTTCTCTCTCCTTCCTGGCTGCCATAAGCTGAGCAGTTTTCCTCCACCACACCCTACTGACAGTGATGTTTTGCCTCATGTCATATAAGATTCAAAATAATAAAACCAGCAGACCATGGACTGAATCTTCTTAAACCATGAGCACAAAATCTTTCCCCCTCTAAGTTGTTCTTGTCAGATATTATGGTCACAGCCATGAAAAGCTGACTAACACAGCCTATGTCTGTCACTCACATAAAACCAGGTGAGAGCCGGGCGCAGTGGCTCAAACCTGTAATCCCAGCACTTAGGGAGGCTGAGACAGGACAATCGCGAGTTCAAAGCCAGCCTCAGCAACAGCAAGGTGCTAAGCAACTCAGTGAGACCCTGTCTCTACATAAAACACAAAATAGGGCTGGGCATGTGGCTCAGTGGTCAAGTGCCCCTGAGTTCAATCCCCGGTACCAAAAAAAAAATTCAGGTGAGTGGAGCGGCTTCCAATACAGATCGATATAGACATACTTATGGGCAACATAACATCTATAAGGCATTTCTGTTAGTGGTGTATTTTATTTTTGTCTAAAGTGAAGATGAATAGTTGTTAAGACTTGCAATAAAATGAAGTATAAGCTTCCATCAACTTTTGAGATATTTGTTTTTATGGAAGATTCAGTTTCTTAAATTATACAAGATATTCCATCCTTATATGGAAAACACTCTGATCCTATAAAAGGTAATTATAATCACACCTTCTTTTACATTATTGTCCTGGTCTCTGCTTACTCCATCTCAATTACTGAGACAAAGTAAATCAACCTCTTCAGTTTTCAAAGCCCTTGCAGGTGCTAGTATCTTGACTGTGAACCAAAGAATTGGTAAGAGGAGAGAGAGGGCAGACAGAAACCAAGAGAAAAACAGCGTAGATGAGATGAAACAATGTTGTAATATGGTGAAGGCCAAAAAGATAGATTTGAGAAAGGAAACAATGAGAAAGTTCAGTAGACATTAGAAGATAGAAAATGGGATATATTTTTTTTCCAGAACTTTACGTAAACTTGAAACTAAGTCATTAATGCCAAATAACATGTTGAATATCTTCATGCTATTCTTATCAATTAAAATATCCAAACGATGCATTCCACAGAGAAGAGAAACACTGATTCCACATGCGATTGTACAATCTTAGTGAGATATTTTAAATGCTACTCATATTACAGGCACATATATCCAGTTTTGACCACAGATATACTTGGCAATGCCATAATGCTGCAACTTTTGAGTTAGCACAGACCTGATTGCCCTAAACACTGCCCTCTATTATCCTTTTGTTTGGATTTGCACCCCTTTATTAGGTCTCACTTCTGGTTTAGGCTTCCTATTAGAGTCAAAGTCATGAGAAACGGTAACTTTTATCTCCACACCACCTTCTTTCCTGATCTTTTACTGAAGCAAGTCACTTTCAAAGGCATAAATAATAGAAAATACACTTTTAAAAATATAATTTATGTCAAGGAAGGAGGATTTATTGTATCACTATTTGTACAATAATTAAGAATATAGGGGACTGAGGTGTAGCTCAGTGGTAGACCATGTGTTTTGCAGACCATGTTTTTCAGTTCTATTCTCAGCACTAAATTTTTTAAAAAATAATATAAAAGAAATAATGGAATGAAAGAATGAAAGAAGGAGGGAAAAAAGAATTTGGTAATAGAGTCTTTATTAAAGTTTGCCTGTTTAATCTATCTATTAAAATTGCCCCAGAATGATAAAATGTAAGAGCCTCTTGTCCAGTTCTTCACCGTTAGAGTTCTGTGAATTTGCCTTCTGCTCTTTACTCCTCCTGTTGCCTACTACACACATCTTTCCTCAGAACTTAATATGACAACTTGCAATTACTGTGCCGTAAGCCAGACAGGAAGCAGCTTGCCTGTGCTGTGTTGGGAGGGATGGCAAACACTGTGAAGGACTCAGGGGCCATTGAGGGAGCCTCAAAAGGAGAAGGCAGGACAAGAGGTTAAGGCAGGTGTGCTGACAAAACTCAGAACAGAGTCCATAGGAATTCTACACAGGCCAGGTACCCATGGACAGACTCCAGGGAAAAGGTTGATACTAAAACGGAGGCACTCCAAAAGCCTCTTTCACGTTAAGGATTCTCATTCAGTAGAACTTTGACCCTCTTCTCTGTGCTTCCTTATATTTGATTAACTGGTTTACAAGAAAGTCAATGGTATAGACTTCTCCTAAAATTCTGGAAGTTAAGAAGCAGATGGTCAAGAGGGATCCTAACTAATTAGCAAAGTTATTTAATATAAAGATGAGAAGTCCAGTGCCTGAGTCAGAATTCAATGTTGGCATTAGGGTATTCAGTAAATAAATAAAAGTTTAGTTTGCTGAAGGTGTTTCATTAAACAGAGCAAAACCTCATCATTTCAGACCCCACTCATTCCAGAATAAATGACTTTCATTCAGGGACGATAGATATTATACTCATTTGCCCCACCTTTTATAAAATCTTCACTATATTTTTTCCATGAGCATACATAAAAATCCAAGTAGCTATTTACTTACAAATAACTTTCTGAATGCAACAAATGATAATTATCTAGAGAACAGACAAAAAGTGAGGGTAAAAAAAAATGTTTTGTAAAAGGAGGCTTTTAATTTTAGAAATTAACCTACAGTAAATTTGAATATTTTGTGTGTACAATTCCAATAATTGTAAAACATACAGACTACTCAAGCAACTTTCACCAAAGCAGTTCCATCACCATGACTACCAGCTTTTTTTCCCCCTATGCAATCTCTTTTCAGGCACACTCCATCCCTAAGTTTGCCCATCACTGTTCTATTCTCCATGGAATGATATAAACCATTAAATACTAGTTTCTATCACTTAGAATAATGCCTTTGAGATCCATTTAGATTTCTCAGCACATTAATAGTTTGCTCCTTTCATTGCTGTGTAGTGTTTCATTCTATGTATTTACCATACTGTGTTCTCCATTCACATATTGAAGACATTATGTTTCATATTGAAGCAATGATGAATGAAGTTGTATAGATATTCACAGAGTTTTGAGGGAATATAAATTTTCTTTTCTCCAGGATAAATATCCAGGAGTCGATGACCAGTATGTGTTCAACTACATCAGGAACTGCCAAACTGTTTCCCAGAATGGTGGTACAAGTCCATATTCCCACTAAAAATGTGTGAGAACTTCCTTGCTCCATATCCCTACCACTGACATTTTCAGCATTTTATATATTTGCCATTCTAACAGATGTGGTTGGTGATATCTAGCTGTAATCTTGAATTGCACTGCTAGTGAATTTAAACATGTTTTCATATGGTTGTTTATCTGCCATACATCTTCTCTGGTGAAGGGTCTAGTCAAGGTTTTTGCTCATTGTAAATTTGAATTGTGTATTTACTGGTGAGTTTTGAGAGTTTTTCATTATCTTTTTTCTTTTTCTTTTTTTTTTTAATTAATTCTAGGTATAGGACATTTATCAAATACATAATTTGCAAATGGCTGCTTCTTATCTGTAGATGGTACTTTGATTATCTCCACAAGCATTTCACAGAAGAAGAAGGTTTAATTAAATAAAACCTGATTTATCATTGTTTATAATGGGCTGTGTTTTTGTTGTTATGTCTCATAATCTTTACTTGAGGCAGGATTGTATTCCTCTGTTGTCTTCTTAAAGTTTGATTGTTCTCATTTTACTTTTATATTCATAATCCATTTGGATTTGTTTTTGTATAATTTATGAGGTTAATGTTGTTTTTTCTTTTCTTTTTCCTTTTAATAAGTAGTCATCTAAGGACTAGAATATTATTTGTTAAGCAGAGGACTTTTTCCCACTGAACTGCCTTTGTACATTTGTTAGAAAGCAACTGTTCAGATTTGAACACTCTGTTCTGTTCCACTTATTAATGCATCTACTATGCACCAATACCATACCATATTGATTAATGTAGCTATACAGTAAGCCTTAAAAGTAGGTGAAGTGATTCTTTTTACTTTTCTCACATTGAACTTTATTTTTTCTCCAGAATTTTTCTAGGCATACTAGCTACTTTGGCTTGCATACAAAATTTTAAAATTGTCTTGTCTACCTAAAAAACTTCATTTTATTATTTTATTTTTGATTGTGTTAAATCTGCAGTTCAATTTGGGGTTGACACCCTCATTATGGTGAGTGTCTAAATCCATAAATATACTGTCTTTCCATTTATCCAAGTGATTATTATATCTTTTATTAGTATTTGTGTTTTTCACCATATGGATCATGTCTACATTTTGTTAGAATTTGCCTAAGTATTCCACTTTTTCTTAGAACCTTTGGAAATATCAGTAATAATGGGTTAATGTAATTTCCAATGTTTATTTCTAATGTCAAAAAATGATTTAAGTTTTATGCATTGATCTTGAACCCTGAAATTTTCATAAGCTCATTTATTGGTTTTAGGATATATATTTGTGTATTTCTTCGGATTTTTCATATATGTCATTCACATTGTTTTGAAAAGCAGTCATTTTATTTCTTCCTTTCTAACCTGTAGGTCACTATTTTTCATACTGTATATTGTCTAGAACTTTCAGCACAATGTTGAATAGGACTGCTAAACATAGGCACACTCCTTGTTGCTGTTAAGGCAACACTTTGAGTCTTTTGACATTGAGAAGGACAAAGGCTGGTAATACTGGGCACCATCTGAGAGTGATGAGGAACAGAGAAAAGTAGCTCATGACATGAATAGGAAGTTTGTTTTCTATTTTCTGCATCAGATTGTGTAGAACTGGTGTTCTTTCCTCTATTCAGAAGTGAATCAATGTGGATCCAGAGGTTTGAATTAGAAGGTTTTTAACTACAAATTCAACTTCTTTAAGTAATGGTACTATTTGGTTATCTGTTTCATCTTGGATACATTACAGTAGTTTGTGATTTGTTTTTTTTTAATTTGCTTTTTGTTTTTGTTCTAGGTATCAAACCCAGGGCCTTGCACTTGCTAGGCAAGCACTCTGCCCCTGAGCTACATCTCCAACTATTTCATGAAGTTCACACAGTTGTTTCATTTCATCCATCCTATTAAATTTATATGTTAAACCTTCTGTTATGTTGAACCTTTATATGAATTAACCTTTCTATTAATTTATTCTTTTTCTAATTCTGTTATTGATAATGAACAAACTTCATGTGATTTCTGTCTTTTAGAATGGGTTAAATTTTCTGTTTGCCCAGGATAATCTAACTTGGTTAATTTTCTCTGTGTACTTGAGAGGAATTTTTATTTTACTATTTGTGGCTGGAGTGTTACAAAATTGTGAATTAAATACAGTTGTTTGATATGGGTGCTCATTTCTTTGGTGTACTTGCTGAATTTCTGTCTACTCATCCTATCAATACTGAATAAAGAAACATAAAACTACACTGTTGAATTGATTGTTTCTTTTTTAAGTTGTGGGGTTTTTGTTTCAGGGTTTTTGATTACACTTTTAGTGTAATTATGACTTCATTAACATGAGATGTTCTTTGTCCTTGGTAACTTTCATTTCTCTGAAGTCTAAGTTTGTCTAATACCAATATAACTGATTCTGGCTTACTTTTGATTTGGGGGTTCTTTATCTAATTTAATTTTCATGATAAATATATTACATATATTTTAATAGAGATTTTTACAGATTTTGGTTTGCAGAAAAGCTGAGTAGAAATTCAAGAGACTTCCTTATGTGCTCCACTTCCACACACGCACAACTTCCCTTGCTATCCCCATCCCACACCACATCAGTACATCCTGATGATGGATGAACAGACACTAGCATATCACTGTCACTCAAAGCCCATGGTTTCCATTAGAGTTCTTTCTTGGTGATGTACATTACATGAGCTTCAACAAATGTATGCTGACATATATCTGCCATTGTAGAATAATAAAGAATAGTGCCTAAAAATCCTTTGAGCTCTGCCTGTTCATTATCATAATTACTGACAAACACTGACTTTTCACTTCACTGTTTTTCCTTTTCCAGAATGTGAGGAAGTTATAATCATATAGTATGAAGCACTTTAAGACTGGCTGTTTTGTTTCATTTAATGATGTGTATTCAAGATTCCATGCCTATTCCTGGCTTGATAGGTCATTTATTTTAGCACTGAATAATAGCCCTTTCCATGGATATAGCGGTTTATCTATTTAACTACTAAAGGATATCTTGGTTGCTTTCAAATTTTGGCAATATGAATAGAACTGCTATAAACATTGATATGCAAGGCTTTGTATGAACATAAAGTATTTTTTTGTTTGTTTTTGGTACTGGGGATTGAACTCAAGGGTACTCAACCACTGAGCCACATCCCCAGCCCTATTTTGTGTTTTATGTAGAGACAGGGTCTCATTGAGTAGCTTAGCACCTCGCCATTGCTGAGGCTGGCTTTGAACTCGCGATTCTCCTGTCTCAGCCTGCCTAAGTGCTGGGATTACAGGCTTGAGCCACCATGCTCGGCTTGAACATAAAGTTTTCAAGGCATTTGAGTAAATACCAAGGATTGCTGGATCATAGATTAAGTATTCAGTTGGATAAGAAAATTCCCAGCTGTCACCCAAAGTAGCAGTATCATTTTGCATGACTTCCTGAAATGAACAGAAGTTCCTATTCCTCCACATCTGTGTCAGCATTTGTAGATGTCAGTGTTTTGAATTTTCACCATAATAGCAATATACAAATATCTTACTGTTGTTTAAATTTGCAGTTCCCTGATAACATATGATAAGGATCATTTTTTTCCTCTGTTTGTCTGGTCCCTGTATATTTTCTTTGGAGAGTTATATTTTAGGCTGTATGCTCATTTTTGTTTGTGTTGTTTCCTGTTTTATTGTGGAAATTTTAGGAGCTCATGATATGTCTAAAATAACTGTCAATCATCAGATGTGATCTTTGCAAATACTTTCTAGCAATGTACCATATACTTTGTTATGACATGTTTTTGACAATGCAGAAGTTATTTTTAATAAAATCCTTCTTATCGCTTTTTTATGATCATGACTTTTGTATTATATTTGAAACGTTATTATCCTATTCAAGGTCTTCTATATTTTCTGTTATTTTCCAACAACTTTATATCTGCATTTTACATTTAATTCTTTAATGCATTTTTAGTTGTTACTAGCTTTTCCTTTCTTTCTTTCCTTTTTTTTTTTTTTTTTTTTTTTTTTTTTTTTTTTTTTTTTTTTTTTTTTTTTTTTTTTTTTTTTTTTTTTTTTTTTTTTTTTTTTTTTTTTTTTTGCATATTTATCTTCAGTTGTTCCAGCGTGTTTGTTGTAAAGGTAATGATACTACACTTTCTCTATTACATTACCTTTGTTTCTTTGCCAAATATCTGTTGACTTGATTTATGTGGCTCAATTTTTTAACTCTTTTCTGTACCTTTGGTCAATTTCTGGCTTTCCATCAGTACTACACTATATTCATAACTGTAGCCTTGTTGTAAATCTTGAGGTTGGGAAGTATCAGCCCTTTAATTTTTTGTGCTATTTCAATATTAATGGTTTCAATTCTTTGCCTTTTGTCATTTAAGATGCATTTTAGAATTAGTTTGTCAAAATCTACAACAAATTTATTGGAATTTGATTGAGATTGCATGGAATCTATTGATCAACTTAGGAAGAACTGACATTTTGGCAATGTTGAATCTTCTTATCCATGTATATATAGTATATCTCCATTTGTTTAATTCTGTCTTGATTTCTTCTATCAGATTTTGTAACGTTGTCATAGAGATGTTGTACATATTTTTGCTAGATTTACATGTTCATAGTTAATTTTTGAGAAGGTGCTAATGTAAATGGAAGCATATGTTTAGTCCTAAATTGCATTTTCTTTGTGCTAGAATATAGAAAATGATCAAATTTGCTTATTAATAACATATTTTACAGTCTTGCCCCAATTGCTATTATATTCCATTTACATATATTTACTTTTACATTATGAATAACCATATACTTGAAATGAGTTTTCTGAAGAGAATTTTTTTGATATTATTTTTTTTTCTTTAAAATTATTTTTATACTTTCTGACTTTCAATTTGTGTGCTTAGATCATTTTAATTTAATGAAACATTTGATTTGATTGGATTCAATACTCCTCTTTAAAATGTGTATTTTAGCATTCTCTCTCACATTCTTTTTTCTTCTCTTCTGTTTTGGTTTGGGTTATCTGAACAACTCAGCACTATAATTTAAATATTTTGTATGGTTCTTTAAAAATATTATTGATTGAACAAAACCAGCATGATAGTAGCATATAAATAGACACATAAACCAATGGGACAGAATAGAGGTCCTGGAAATAAACCCACACATGTAAACTGAACTCATCCTTGAGAAATATTACATTAGAAAAAAGACAGACATTTTTAATAAATGTTGCTGAGAAAACTGGATATTCCAATGCAAAAGACTAAAACGTGTCCCCTATTTCTCAATCCTGGTTAGAGGTTAAGCAAAGTTGGTCAAAGGCCTAAATGTCAGACCTAATAATACTCAGAAACTACTACAGGAAAAATTTGTAGTGGAAACACTTTAAGACATTGGCAAAGACAATGATTGTGTAGATTATACCCCCAAACCACAGTAAACTGAAGATAAAATTGACCAATGGGATAATATCAAACTTAAAACCTCTGCAAAGCAAAGGAAATAATCAACAGAGTGAGAAGTCAACTTATAGAATTGGAGGAAATCTTTGCCAGCACTTTATGTGACAGAAGATTAATATACAGAATATAAAAACAACTCAAAAACCTAATGACAAGAACCAAGTAATCCAATGAAACAATGGACAAATTATTAGAATAAGACACTAATCAAAAGAAGAAATACACCTTCAATCATTACATAAAAACCATTTAATAGCATTGCTCATCAGTTAAATGCCAATCAAAATTAAAAAGAATACTATCTCACTACAGTCAGAATAGTTGTATTATATTTTGTTTTGTTTGTGAACAGCATACATTTAGGTTCTAGATGATAAAATTTCAAGATCTAGGTGTTGATAGTTATTTCTTCTGAGACTTTTTTCCTTAGTTTGGAGATGATCACTTTATTTTTTGGTATTTATTCATATAACATTTCTTCTATATGGATACATCCCTAATGTCTCTTTGCATCTTCAAATTTCCTCTTATTTTTTTCTCTTGCATTTTTTCTTTTCTTTTTTTAAATATTGGTTCTTTTTAGACATACTTGAGAGTAGAGTGCATTTTGATATATACACATGGAGTATAACTTACTCTAATTAGGATCCATTCTGGTGTTGGACATTATCAGGAGTTTCATTGGTTAGGTATTCATATATGAACATAGGAAAGTTATGTCTGATTCATTTTACTGTCTTTCTATTCCCATCACCTTCCTTTCCCTTCATTCCCCTTTGTCTAATCAAGTAAAATTATATTCTTCCTCCCCTCTCCACCTTATTATATATTAGTATCCACATATCAGAGACAACTTTTGGCCTTTGGTTTCTATCACTTAGCATAATAGTCTCTAGTTCCATCCATTACCAGCAAATGACATAATTTCATTCTTCTTTATGGCTGAGTAATATTCCATTGTGTACACCACATTTTCTTTATTCTTTTATTTGTTGAAGGAAATCTAGTTTCATTCCAGAGCTTAGCTATTGTGAATTGAGTTACTGTCATCATCAATGTGGCTGTATCCCTGTAGAATACTGATTTTACATCCTATAGGTATATATACTGAGAAGTGGGATAACTGAGTCAAATGGTGGTTTCCTTCCAAGTTTCTGAGGAATCACCATAATGCTTTCCATAGTGGTTAAAGCAATTTGCATTCCCACCAGCAATGTATGAATGCACCTTTTCCCTTACATCCTTGCCAATAATTATTGTTACTTATATTCTTGATAATTGCCATTCTAAATGGAGTAAAAAGGTTCTGTCTTCCAAGTGATCTAGTCTGTTGGTAATGCTTTCCATTAAGTTTTTTTTTATGTTTATTGTTTCTTCATTTCAAGAATTGCTGATTCTTTTCACAATCTCTAGCTCTTTTTTGAAGTAATCTTTTGCTGCTTGTATTTGCTCCCTTATGTCTTTGTTGGTGTGATCAATGGTTGCCTGTATTTTCTCTTATCTCTTTGTTGGAGTGATCAATTTTTGCCTGCATTTGCTCACTTAAGTCATTCTTTAATTTACAGGCAATTTTAATTATGTACATTCTGAATTCTTTCTCTGACATTTAATTACTGCATTGTCAATGAATTCTATTATTGTAGTATATTTATTTGTTTGGGACAATTTCTTCTCATGTTTTTTCATTATTGTGTGTCTTCCTTTCTTGTAGTGCTAATATGAGGTATTGTCGTTTCTATTCTATAATCTTGTTTGTGACCCTATCAATTACCTATATCACACCTTGGAATTCACTTTCAGTCCCCAGCAGGTGTTCTCAGATGTACACTACTGCAACTAAAGATGGTAGTGAAGGTAACTCAAGACAGCAGTGGGTGTGGCCCACAGTGGATGCAAACACTTTCAGAGATGGGGCTGAAAGGGTGGGACTTACAATGGCTTTGGGCTGACTGTTCAGAAATTCAATGCTGTGGCATGCTGATCTGTGGTGGGCTGCTGTCTCCAGGCCCTGTCTGGTGTCCCAAGTTGGAGGCTACTACTTTTCAAGGGTCTATAGAGATGGCTACCATGTCCCAAGATGGATTTGAGAAGGGAGCTACAGCATGGACCTTGACTCTGAGCAGGGGCATTCTTGGGCCTGGGCTCTCAACAGGTCTGCAGAGGCAATCCTGGACCTGACCTTGGCTGGGCTTCCAAGAGGGTCCCCAAGGTGGTCCTGGGCCTAAGCCTGGCTTCCTGTGGGTCAACAGGGGCTCTAGCATGAAAAGGTGGGGGTGGTCCTGGGCCTGACCTTGGCTGGGTTTCTGCAGGGTCCCAGGAGGCATTCCTGGGCCTGGGTCTGGTTTCCAGTGTGAGTCAGCGGATTGGCAGGGGCAATCCTGGGCCTGACCTTGATTCTAGGATTCATGGGGGTCCCTGAAGGTGTTCTTGGGCCTGGGCCTGGGCTCTCACAGGTCGGCAAGGGCAAGACTGTACATTTCTTTGCCTTATATCTCCAAGCCTTCATCTATCCTGATATATATTATGTTTGGTCTTTTCATGTTATCTCATAATTCATGAAATTCTATTCATGGTCTCTTTTCATCTTTTCTCTATGGTCAACATTTTTTCAAGGTTATTTATTTTGTCTTCATTCCCTGAAACTCTCTTCCAATGGTCTAGTCTACTGGTGATGCTTTCCAATAAATTTTTTTTTTTTTTTTTTTTTTTTTTGGTACTGGGGATGGAACTCAGGGGCACTCGACCACTGAGCCACATCCCCAGGCCTATTTTGTGTTTTATGTAGAGACAGGGTCTCACTGAGTTGCTTAGCGCCTCGCCATGGCTGAGGCTGGCTTTGAACTCGCGATTCTCCTGTCTCAGCCTCCCTAAGTCCTGGGATTACAGGCTTGCGCCACCGCGCCCGGCTTCCAATGAATTTTAATTTAGGTTCGTTGATTTCTTTATTTTGGAGATTTCTGCTTGATTTTTTTCCCCAGAATCTCTATGTTTTTATTGAAGTGATATTATGCTTGGAGTTTTTCTCCTTACATTGTCTTTTACTTTGCATATCAATTTAACCATGAAAATTCTAAACTCTTTTTCTCACATTTATTCCATTGCGAGGTCAATGGAGTCTATTATTGAAGTAATTTGTTTTGTTTTGGTGATTTGTTTCCTGATTTTTCATATTCTTTGTGTGTCTGCAAATCTAACAGTTGGTCTTGAGACAGTTCAGTCTCTACCCTCTAGTTTTATAGTGTCCCTAAATGTTCCCAGTACCTTACAATGTGGAGGAGACAGAGAATAACAACCAATGCAAAAAATTTACAGTATTAAACCAAATAGATTCTTCTATAGCATCTACAATGTTAATTGTCACAATAAACAGCAATGATATGATCAGTTACTGTCCATAATAAAAACAGTAAGTTTAAATAAAGGTTTATAATTTTAAGTATCAAACAGGGATAAAACAAAAATGATATAGGATGTGATGGTTATGTGGGAGAAGAAGTGAAAATAGAAGCAATAAATTAAAGAAAGAGTGAAAGAGAGATCAATATATTTTGGCTGTTAGCAGAAGGACAGAGAGAGTTGAGGGAAACAGATAAATGAGAGAATATGTATAAAATAAAATTAATAAATAGAAATAGAAATATAATATTAGAAGAACCAGACTGATATATACTAATCTAACATTTTTGTTTCAAAATACTGATCCTTGAATAATAACTGCCTTCAAAAAATGCTGGAGATGAGAAAAACAAACAGATATGCATATGTATAAGTATCCAGTTAAAGATAGAGTTCTTTAAGAGGAAAGAAGAAGAGATGGAGGGGTAGAAAATGGTTTGTAGATTCAAAAGATGAATAGGGCAAATGCACAGTCACTCCACCTGTTCAGATTCTTCATCTTCTACCTTTTTGCTGCTGGTCCTGTATGCTATTGTCCCTGCTGGGTTCAAGAGATGGGGGAGGATGAACTTATTCTAGCCTCCCAACCTGTATAACCCCCAGGCAAAATGGTCTCTGTGCCAGAAATTCTTTGTACCAGAGTTTCTCCTGATTTACTAGTTTCAGTTTAGATCTCACAGTTTGCTTCTACCAGATTCATATATTGGACTCAGCCCAGAGCTCATGGATCTAAGTTCCTAGTATGAATTGGCACCACTGCCACAGGGAAGTACCAAAATGTCTCCAGCTTGGGCTCCCTGTACATAGCAGACAGACCCAGTTGACTTTCATTCATCAGGTCAATGAGCCTAACAACTTCTGAGTTGGCTCAAGGCAGGCTGCCCCTTTGATCCTGAGATTCTCTACACAAAGACTTTCCCAGCACTTTTTAGTCTTTTCTAACCTTGTGTACTAATTTTCCCTGCTACTGCAAGGAGCTAAGCACCAATTCTGTTCCTTATGCTTGTCTAATGTTCCCAAAATTTCCAGTCTTCAAGGCTCTCTGTTCAATATTGAGTGTCAAGAAGTAGTTTTCTTACTGTTTTAGTCCCAAGTCATGGAGTTGTGAAAAAAGCCACTTCCTGCTATTCAACCATCTTGTCTTGATTCCTCTACCGCTCTTTTACATCTACAATTTTTTATTTGTTCTTTATTATTATACATTAGTATCTATTTTGACATATTTATACAAACCTGGAATATATCTTATTCCAATTAGGATCCCAGTCTTGTGGATATATACAAGATTGTAAGATTCACTGTGGTTTATTCATATACTATGTACATAGGAAAATTATGGCAGATTCATTCCACTATCTTTCCTATTCCTATCCCCTTCTCCCTTCCCTTTGTTCACCTTTGTCTAATACACTGAACTTCTATTTTCTCCCTCTGCCCTGTTGTGTGATAGTATCCACAAATCAGTGATAACTTTCAACCTTTGGGTTTGGGGGATTGGATGATTTCTCTTAGCATGGTAATCTCCAGTTCCATCTATTTAATAGAAAACCTTATAAGATCTTTCTTCTTAATGTCTGAGTAATTCTTCCATATGTACCTCATGTTCCATTCATCTGTTGAAGGACACCTAAGTTGGTTTCATAGCTTAGCTATTGTGAATTGTGCTGCTATTAACAGTGATTGGATGTGTCACTGTAGTATTCTGATTTTAAATCCTTTGGATAAATAACAAAGAGTGGAATAACTGGGTTAAATGGTGGTTTCTTTCCTAATTTTTTGAGGAAACTTTATACTGCTTTCCATAGTGATTGCACCAATTTAAAGTCTCACCAGCCATGTATGAGTGTACCTTTTTCCCCACATCCTCACCAACATTTATTGGTATTTGCATTCTTTATACTTGCCCATTCTGACTGAAATGATATGAAATATCTGTGTAGCTTTGATTTGCATTTCTCTGATAGATAGAACTGTTGAGTATTTTTTTCATATACTTGTTGACCTTTTGTATTTCTTCTTTTGTGATATGTCTGTTTAGTTCTTTTGCCCATTAATTGATTGGGTTATTTGGGTTTTGATGGTAAGCTTTTTGAATTTTTTTATATCTTGAAAATTAATGCTCTCTCTGAGGTGCAAGAGGCAAAGATTTTCTCCTGTTCTGTTCTCTTTTGAATCTTAAATATTTCCCCAAGTCTCATGTGTTAAAGTCTTGGCCCCTACATGATGACTTTATTGGAAGGTGGCAGAATCATTAGAAGATAAGTCCTAGTGAAAGGAAGTTATATCATTCAATGTTGCAATGAATGATGACCGTAACTTTTTCTTTCTTCCTTTCTCAGCTACCAGTCCACCATGAGGTAAACAGCTTTACTCTATCCCACACTTCCTGCCATAATATTTGGTCTTATCACAGGCCCAAAATTATAGGGTGATATAGCCAAGGACTGAAACCTCTGAAACAATAAGCTTTCTTCTAAGTTGCTTATCTCAGGTATTTTTCAGAGACAAAAGCTAACGCAATAAAAGAAAGAAAAGAAAAAAGGGAGAGAGATAGAGACAGAGAAGAGAAAAGGAAAGGAAATCAGCATACCAAAGAGATACCTGTACGCCCAAGTTTATTGTGACACTATTCAAAATAACTAAGACATGGAATTATCCTAAGTGTCCATCAAAGGTGAAGAGATAAGGAATATGTGCCATATATACATAATGGAGTGTTACTCATCCATAGAAATGAATGAAGTCCTGCATTTGCAGCAAAATGTATGGAAGAAGAAGAAATTGTTTGGGGTAAAATAAGCCACACCCAGAAAGACAAGCACTGCATGTTCTCATATATGAAAGCTAAAAATAGTCAACCTGAAAGTAGGACAGGGATTATTAGAGATGGCAAGAGCATAGGAAATATAGTGTTAAACAAAATGAAGTTGTACTTGATCAGTGCATGCTATGCACGTACACAGGAATATCACACTAAACATTCAAAAATATGCAGAATGAATGCATATTAAACTTAAACTGATTGTTCATAAAATAAAATGGTAAAATATTGCTCTAAGAATTATAGTGTATATACTTTACCTTCACAGTTTAATTACAATAAATATTTTACTATTTAAGTTAAAAATAGAACCATATAGGTCTCTGTACCCTCCCCCTATATGTGTTATAGTCACTTATGTGTCAATTTGATGTTAAAAACTCTATAACGAAAAAGAACAAATAAAATAATATTTTTAAAGTAAAGGGAAAAATGCAAAGCTATTGTATTTTCAACCTTCATTCATACTGTAAAGATCTCTGTAAGGGAATAATAGCCTATATTATTTCCCCAGATATTTGCAATTTCTATTGTATTTCCTTCAGGTCTGATGTTTCAAGGTGCCTTTTGTTGCCATTTCTAACTCAAGAGCTTCCTTTGCCAGTTATTTGAGATCAAATATTCAAAGACTTGTCTTAGTGTTCCTATTATTGAAAATTTCACTCCATTACCTAATGGTTATTTTATTTTGTTTGAGGTTGAGAGTTCTTTTTCTTTAAGCATTTTAAATTCTTTTTTTCAATTCCTTTTAGCCAACATTCAGACATGCAATTTACATCCCTTTAAGTCTTTGTTCCTAATAACCAATGTTCCATTTTTCTCTGTTTAGAAAAAAGTTTAATTTGCCATTTTTTTCCAGTGGTATGAGGGTGCTGAGAATCTTAACTTGGTATGTTTTTGTCTTCTGTCAAATTTTGGGAGTTTTGTTCATTTTTTTTTTCACATTTTTTCAACACTACATCTTTAACCAAAAGTGGTTAACATGATTTTTTTTTTTTGGTACCAAGGATTGAACTCAGAAGTACTCAACCACTGAGCCCCATCCTCAGTCCCATTTTTGGTGTTTTATGTAGAGACAGGGAGGGTCTCACTGAGTTTCTTAGCATCTCCCCGTTGCTGAAGCTGGCTTTGAACTCACAGTTCTCCTGTCTCAGCCTCCCAAAGTGCTGGGATTACAGGCAAGCGCCACTGCGCCCGGCCAGTTAACATGATTTTAATGAAAGAAAAATTAGAGGCTGGGCACAGTGGCTCATGCCTATAATCCCAGCAGCTTGGGAAGCTGAGATAGGAGAATTGTGAGTTTAAAGCCAGCCTCAGCAACAGGGAGGCTCTAAGCACTCAGTGAGACTCTGGCTCTACATAAAACACATAATAGGGCTAGGTATGTGGTTCAGTGGTTGAGTGCCCCTGAGTTCAATACCAAGTATCAAAAGGAAGAAGGGAAGAAAGGAAGAAGAAAGAAAAATTAGATATTTTGATATTTTCCTCTAGTTGTCTTATATTCTGTTCATTTTTTTTCCACCTGTTACTCATAGTTAATAATTTATTTAGGTGTACCTTCAAATTCACTGAGTATCTTCAGTCAAATAGTGGCCCCCAGGAAATCTATGTCCATGTACTAATTCACAGATTCTGTGAGTATGATCATATTCAGAAATGGTTTTTGAAGATATAGCTAAGATACTTTAGATGATTTCCCCATGACAGGTATCCTTAAGATAGATGGAGCCAGTTGACAATGGAGGCAGATAGTAGAGTGATTACAACCACAAGCCATAAAAATTAAACAGAATCACCCATTGATATTCCGGATGAAGCACAGCCCTGCCAATGCCTTGACTTCAAACTTCCCACTTCCAGAACTGTGACAGAATAAATTTCTGTTGGATTTAGCCATCAAATCTGTGGTAATTAGTTACAACAGCTACAGGAAACTAATGCAGTGACCTAATTCACCAATCCAATGTTTCTTTTTGATATTTTGTTATTCTTTCTATTAGTGTACATTTTAGTCAGCTTTTCCTTGCTGTGACCAAAAGACTTAATTTAAACAATTAGAGGAAGAAAAGTTTATTTGGGTTCATGATTTCAGAGGTTTATTCCACAGTTGGCTGACTCTATAGCTCTGGGTTTAAGATGAGGCAGAAAATCATGACAGGAAGACATGGCAGAAAGAAAGCAGCTTGGGAAGTGGCAGTGAGGAAACACAGAGAGAGCGTTCTGCTCACCAGGGACAAAATATAAATCCCAAAGTCACACTCCCAGTGAACCACCTCCTCTAGCCACAGCCTAGCTTCTTACAGTTACCACCCAGCTGATCCCTATCAGGGCATTAAACCACTAATGAAGTTTCAACTCTTGTGATCTAGTCATTTCACCTTGGGAAATTCTTGCATTGTCTCACACATGAGCTTTTGGGGGACATTTCATATCTGAACCCTAACTGTATATTTTAATTCTACAAATTTCCATTTGGTTCCACTTTTGAATTACCCATTATCAGCTCAGTTTTTAAAGCTTTTGTGGTATTGTTCACATCTGATCCAGTTGAACACCACCAGTGGCCATTCTGTGATTTGAACAGTAAATTATCTCCATAGTTTATTTCTCAAATTCTATTGCTGCTACTAAGAATTAGATCCATGCATACATAGTTCGGGATGAAGTCAGTAGTTGTTAAAATTCAATGTCCAGCAATCCTTTCTCAAGCTCTACTTTCTCTGCAATCCCCCCAGTATTTTCTGGTTCTCTTAATCTTCTCTTCTTGTTATCATGCCAACAAGTTAAGATTCTGATTGTCTTACATTGTTGTCCTTTTCCTATGGCTGCACCCATATCAGGGGTTCAATGGCAAGTAGACAGTAGAGTTTCTCACACCACTTTTTGCAAAGCTCCTCAGATCAGAGGGGGAATCCCTCTGTAGAGTTTTGATGCTTTTGTCACTATCAGCATCATATTGCTTGGGGGCTGAGTCATCAGAAATTAAGGAGAAAAAGAAAAGAAGAATGGAGGGTAATCCTCACTCACAGTGAGCATTAGGAATTCTCACTGCTACCCCTTGGGTGAGAAGGGGAAATTTCTTCCTCTGCTTTCTGTGGCAAGCTCTGATGTTCATGGGTTTAGGGGAAGCTAAGTTCAGGATAATGAATACTGGAGGAAACAATGGTAGCTATCCTGAAAGTTCACTTATGGCTTCAATCCTGGTGTTTCCTCCAATCTCTCTGCTAATATTTACATTTCATCAGCCCAACAGCTTCTCTATATATTCAGCCTAGTTTTATAGCTATATTCAGTAGGGGGAAAAGGATTTAGTGTGAATAGTGAATGTATGATGCAACAGGATACAAGTGAGAAATTACTGATTTTGCAGTGAAATCTAGGCTATGCAGATTAAATGATGAAGGTGACAACCATAATGGACTGATGGAAATTTTTTGTGGGAGCTTCTTTCGTTTGTGAAAATCTCCTGAGTTTCAATGGTCAAATATCATCCACTTCAAAGCGGAAACCATTAGAGTAAAAGAGGCTGAGAGAAAAAATTGAGATCTTGAGAACAACCAAATTGTACAATGGCACATGGACATTTATAATATAACTCCCAAAATATCATTTTCATTCCAATCCTAATTATAGATTCTGTCATATTGTTGTCTCTAGTCTTGTAACAAAATTTATAGATGTATGTATATATGTGTGTTTGCATAGAGATAGTATTAAATACAATGTAAACATATATGTATGCATATATACTGTGTATATACACTATGTAGATGCATACAGATACACATAAATATGTAAGTAACCCAAATGTGTTACAGGCATACACACACACACACACACACACACACCTAGAGAGAGAGAAAAATAGAGAGAAGCTCTAATTTTTACTATTTTCAATAAATATATGCATTTTAATTGTTTTTTTTTAATTTTGAGTACTAACCAAATAAAATATTTATTTTGTTCTGATTGTTAAAAACTTGGAATTTTGTCTTTTCTTTTTAGTAACTTGTGATGAATCCTATTGGTCAATATAACATTTTCAGGTACGATATGTACTGTATGTTATTTCATATTGGGCACACTGTAATACCTTTTCTATCACAATGATTATTGTGTCAAATTATCTAACTATTAGTAATTTAAGACACATAAATTACTGTATATTCCTTGGGAAAGATGGTTTATTATTTAGATAATTAGTATCTCTTAGTAAAATCAGGTTTTCTAAATACTTTTCCTAGGGGGGAACAAAAACCTTCAGATATGCATTTGCAAATGAAATGGTATTACAGGTTGTATCTATTTAAAATTCAAGAACACTAAAATTGGATTTCTTTCCACTCCAGTGTAATTCAGATTTTTAACTAATTTAAACTGCCATCTCATTAGTCCTGGATTTCTGAATCTTGATTATGCTTGTCCTGAGTCTCGGTTTCAGTTATTGTATAGTTCCAAAGAATAATTCTGTGCTCTAGTAAGCATTGCTCTGTCCAGTTAAGCCCTTGAGCCTTTCTCTTTCGACTTTAAAGACATCAGTTCCAGAAGCAACAGCTGCTTTATCTGAGCAAGAGTTTTAAGATCTTCTTCAGCTGTGTCAACTCAAATTTAAACCATCATCTCTGGTCAAAAATGTGGACTTTAAAGCCAGGAAATTCTACAAAGCTGTGAAAACAATAACCAAGAAAGCAAGAAAATTTTCCAAGATGATTTCCCCCACGTAAAGTGCTACTATGTCCTCTGTTGTGCCCTTGACATCAAGCCAACAGCAGACATGCTATTTCGATACTACTTGGTGAAACTGTCAGAAGAGGGGGAGGAAAAAACCTCGATACTAAGAAACACGCTTTCTTAGCATTTGTATCTTTCTGAAAAGTTTTACCTGCTGGAGTTAGGTTCTGTCATTTAAAGGGCATAGTGTTTTGACAATATTTTCTAGCTTTCTAATATAAATGCAAATCTAAAATTTGTCTAGCACATAGGCATGTTACCTAGTCAATTATATGATTTAATTTAAAAGAGAGCAAGGATATACATCAGTTCCTCCAATGAGCTTTGTCCCCAAATAACCTTTTTTCTAACTCTGCTAAATTTACTTTAAAATCTCCATCATTACTGTCAGCATCTAAGCTGGTCAGAGTTTTAAAGACCTATAGGCTCAGAAAGTTATGGAAAATAGCAATTGGCAGAGGATCCAGTTAGGACAAAGGATCAATTACCCTGCGTGTTAAAGGGTAGAAAAAGGTAAACTCCCAGGCAGTCACTGAACAATCAAGAATAATTGGCAGTGGAAATAAGAGAGACTCCAATAGAGGAGAAGAAGTGTATGGGTGTCATAAATGGAGTATAATTAATTTAGGGTTAGACGTTGATAAATTGATACAGCTTGCATACAACCAGACTTCAATTTCCACATAAGTAGAATGTGAAGTTAACCACTTACCACTTAGAACAGTTCTCCCTCACCAAACACACACATAGCTCTTCTTACATGCTGCTCACAAGCTTGCTGAATCAAAACACAGTTGTAAAAGTATCTAAAGCATCAACTTTCATGAATGCATCCCACTAATGCACAATATTAATATCTGAAATCAAGGGAAGGAAGAAGAGGTATACAGGAACTCTATAATTTCCACTCATTTATTTTGGCAAAACTAAAACTAATCAAGACAGTCTATTAATTAGTTAAAAAGGGGAAATCTAAGATAGATGGAATTTATGGAATTTTTCTCAAAATGAATATTTCTCTAGAATAACATGTTTTTAAAAAGCCAACAATCACCTGACTTGGTGCCATTAGCTTCTATACTTTTGGGGCATGCAATGGACTATGGGTTGGAATGTGAAAGCCATTTTTTTTTATTAAGTTTGTTTTTCATCTAGAAGCAGATGTGTTATTTCCTAGGAAATAACATCTGCTTTCCTCTAAAAGAATCAGCAATGACTTCCTGGTTGATAACTTTAAGTTATCTATTTATGACTTTTCTACTTGCAGAAGGTGGTCTTCCAAAGGAAGAACTTTGAAGATTGTATGGACTTTGGAATGAGAAAAGGAAAGAGAGCAAATATTGAGAAAAAGACTGTGCCATGGCTAAGCTTCACCAGGGATGCACAAGGTGCTGGGGATGGAGTGAGAACCACTCTAAGCAATTTTGTATGATAGATATTAAGAATAAGTGCAAACAGTGTAGTAAGGAAACACATAACCAGTGGAACTAACATAAAGTGAGAAAAAAAATAAACTACCTACATGATATTAGAAGCCAAAATGAGTCACTTCTTTAAAGTATGAAAGTAGGGTATGTTGTGGACAGGGAAAGCTCCCTGATAAGAGTAAATCATACAGTCCACAGATGCTACCAGTAAGTATGAGAACCCCCAGGTTGAACTGTTTAATGAAATATATGATCATCCCTAATCTGAAATCTGGAAGGGTTCAAAGTCCAAAATTCTTTGAGTCCTGACATGACATAGCAAATGGAAAATTCCATCACCTGACTTCATAAGGTAGGTTGCAGTCAAACCAAAGTATGCCAAAAATATTGGATAAAATATTTATGCAATATTACCTTCAAGCTATGTTTGCATCTAAGTTCATGGAGCACAGAGTACTCACAACAACCTTGACATCTATGCAATATTTATATTCATTCTCAATACACAGAAAAAGAAGTTAAAGCTCAGAAATGTAGGGACATTAAGTTAACCAGCTTAAGGATACAGAATTAGGATGTTGTCATGTCATAATTTGTATTTATCTAATTCCAAGTACTTTTGTGCTTGTGCAAGTTCATTCCTGACTTCCTGCATGTCGGTCTGTATGCTTGTGCATGATGTAGGATCTTTTAAATTTTCCCATGCTATTTCATTCCACTTAATTTCTCTGAAACTCTCTTTCTTATATATATATTATATGTCTTCCCTATAGAAATACCTATCTTAGAAGAATATGTAAATATTAAAAATTAAAAGCCTTGTGACCTGGCTTGCAATATTGTAGGTGGTCATTAGTTGGTACTGAATAATTAAAAGAAAAAATTCCTGGCCTTCCCAGTCCTCCTTTGTCTGGATAAATTCCTTTGGAAAAGATGAGCATACTACTTTCTCTTTTCACACAAAGTCCACAATTTTTGGACCTCAGTTTTTGCCTCCATTATCTCATGATAGGTTAGTCCCTTCTCCTCTGTACCTTGAAATAGATTGAGTGCTATCAATTGCTAGTCAAGTCACTCCACTTTCTGATTTGGAAATGGAAAGAGTTTGTAGATCTTCATCTATTTCTAAAAGGAGCTATTATTTGTGATTCTCCTGCTTTAACTTTATTTTCCCTAAATGGTAACCATTAATATTACTTAGAGTGATTTCCATTTAAATAGCTTTTGTGACCTGAAGTGTGTAATTCAGCTTAAGATATTTTTTTTTTAAAAAAGACAGGTGTCTATTAAGGTTAAATGTTAATTTTATATTTAAAATTATTTTTAAAATTGGTTTTGGTTTTGCTTTGTAGGATTTCATTTTTGATGACATCTAGAATCACTGATCTACCATAATGAATAAAAATGTAAATTCCCCAGTGAAAATATTTTAAAGGAGGCAGTAACAGTATATTTTCTGCAAAATTCATTTTCATAGTTCTTTTAAAAAATTCTGAATGAATTAGCATGGTTCTATTAATACCAAGATAAATTCTACACAATTCACAGAATTTCCATTGTATGTACATTTCTTATCAATATTGCAATTTAATCTGAAGAAATATTCTAGATGAGATGATTTATACTATGCTATTTTGAAAGATAATGAGTCCTATGTTTATGTGGAGAAAACACTATGTTGGAAAATCTTCCTGTGACTTGGGAGTAGACACAGATTTCAACCCTAGTTTGTCATTTACTGTGGGCCAGACCCTGGATAGGATTCAGGGTCTG
Source organism: Geosciurus inauris (assembly GCA_004024805.1). NCBI lineage: Eukaryota > Metazoa > Chordata > Mammalia > Rodentia > Sciuridae > Geosciurus > Geosciurus inauris. The sequence goes on from PVHX01003577.1 coordinate 87,114, forward strand.
AATCCTAAGTAAGTTGAGAAAGTACATGAAGTATTTAGAATAATCCTATTCAGGTTCTTATTAAGTGGTGAATGAGCTGTCTTTCTAAAGAAAAATGTCTTTTTTTTAGCATAGCAGAGTGGGAAGCAGTCCATGAAGAATGCTGCAGGATACAGGGTACTGTATCCTCATAGAAACAGGCTGGGGCAAGAGCAACTCTTGGATGGAGATTGGAGGAGAATCTACCTTGTGTGTTGGTAGCCTGGCCTGCCTGGGGCTCAGATACCAGGAGACTAGTCCTTACGCAATCTATCCACACTCTCACTGGGTCCCAGTTTGGGTTACGTGCTGCTGCTATTTTTGCTTTCCATTTATTTTATATATTATGGTAACACATATACAAGATAAAACTTGCTGCTTTGACCATTTTTAAAGATATAATTCAGTGGCATTAATTATAGTCTTATTGTTTGTTCAGTCATCACCTATTGTTCAACCTTCACCACCATATCCAAAATGTTTAATGTTTCTAAATACAAACTCTGTGTAAATTAAGTAATATCTACCCTTTCCGCTTACCCAATTCCTCACAATCCACTTTCTATCTCTAAGAATAAACAAAATGTCTAATCAACTTATAATATACCTTTGTGTGGAAGACTTAGAAGAAAACTTTAGAGCAAGGTAAGGAAATACATACATGTATTTATTTAATATAAATGATTATATACAAAATAAACAACTGAAGAATAAAATCAACACAGACTTGATTATAAGAGGATTAGAAACAAGGGAATCACTGTCAGGTTTATTATTATTAGTATTTCATTATGAGGAATGTAATACATGTAATATACAATAATATGATATATATGATGTCTATATTTTAACATTTTTACATTTCTGGCTTGGCCTCAGTTCAAGAGATGAACATGGACAGAGTTGTTCAGAAGATTGAAAAGTGTAATTAATCAAGTAGATCTAAAAGAAGAATAAAGAAGTCCTAGGAATTATCTGGAATAGTGTTGTGTTCTGAAGTTTTGGATACCTATCAAAATGTGAATACTGATTACATGATCCTGAGGACAAGGCAAGGGATATATGTGAAACTACAAAGCACAGTAACTGGTGTATACTATGTGATCATCCAGTAGTCATTGCCTTTTCATCCTTTATTTCTTTCTTTTATTTTCATGTAAAGCAACCAGTTGAGCAATCTACATAGCCTCTGTTTTGCTACATGTAGAGATAGGAAGTTTGCTGCTACACACAGAAGCCCATTCTATTGGGGACCAGCAGCTATATCCAGTGGAGTATGTTATTGGAGATTACTGATTTGTCTGCCAAGTTCCATTCATTTATCATTGAAATGATTTATCTCTCCTTTTGTTAACTTTATTATTCCTATTCTTTAATCATTTGATTTTAATTGTGATAGAAAATGTTGGCACCTGCCCTTCAGAGTCTGAACTATGGTATCAGAGTGTGAACATGATCCAGTTTGGGACAATGCAAGTTGTTTTTTTGGTACCAGGGATTGAGCTCAGGGGTACTCAACCACTAAGCCATATCCTCAGCCCTATTTTGTTTTTTATGTAGAGACAGGGTCTCACTGTGTTACTTAGCGCCTTGCTGTTGCTGAGGCTGGCTTTGAACTTGTGATTCTCCTGTCTCAGCCTCCCAAAGTGCAGGTATTGCAGGTGTGTGCCACCATGCCCAACTCAATCTAAGTTCTTAAGGACAGTTTAAATACAAGTCAGGGAGAATTCAATCCTTCCCATTGGAAAAATGCCACTGCTTAAAATCTGATAGGTCTTGTTGTGACATTTCCTTCTATTATAGATTAGTCTTGATTAAGATAACAAACTTCTGTATAGTCCTGAAAATATAAATATTCCCGACTACTGTTTTAACTTTTTTAAGTTTTATAATGGGGGCTCAAAAACTTTCCTTTTTAAAATTAAACTGTTTCTATTTGGCATTCTCTTCATGAAACTGAAGTATTATATATAATATAAAAATCTACTTTCTATTTCCTTGTATTTTGATTCTAGCAGTACGAATTAAGCAATTCTATATTGGTGCAGTCTCTTGGACTGCCAGTCATTCTAATATTAAAGTCATTAATATCTTGAAGTCATTAATATTTTTCTGTAATAACTTGTCATATGATACCAATTACAAATATTTATTACCCTGAAAAACTATCTTTGAATTTTATTTGTCAGTCAGATCTGTTGGCCTTCATCATATTCTCTGCTCTAGTCACCTTTTAAACTTTGAATTATAGCTCTTCTATACCCACTTTCCATCTGTGATCTCATCTTGTTCCTGACCCAGAACATCAACAACCATACAAAACAGTAATTTAATATTCAATTTTAAGATTTTTATTGTTTTCCAAATCCATAAAGTTGTGCAGAAACAAAATTCGCTAACTTTGTTTACCCATATTTTATTTCTGTACTCAGACTTAGTAAATCCTTTATAATCCATCAAATAACCTCAAATCAGACTTTCAAATAACATCAGCTTTTCTCAATCATGTTCATCTGAATCACAAGAATACAGGAAATTATTTGATTTGTTTTCTCCATTATCTCAAAGATGATAATAACTATACCACTATAAATGTTAAGATATGTTAATTAATTTCTACTCTGAATATCTTAAGACCCAATTGTCAATATTTGTTTTACCTTAAATATTATTTTATTATTTTATCACCCATTATTTTCAGTGCCATGACTTTGGCAAACGTAATTAGTTTCTTGAATCAGTGAGGTGGTTTTCAATACAATATCCTTGTCATGTCTCACCCTCATTTATCAGGATGTTATTTCTAACTCCAAAATTGAATCTCCCATCACAAATCCTTCAATGGCTCTATAATGTTATCTACAGACATTCTCATCCTGTAATTCACTTTCTGGCTTGTTTATTTTTGTCCTATGATGCAATCTTTTTAAAATTGTCTGAAATAAAAATACACACCATGCTCGAGAAAAAATTTAACCCAAAAGTTTTAACTCCTAAATTGAAAATGTTCTTTTCCAAGAATTCAGATTTAAGTTTCTGTATTTGATTATGTTGACATCTGGTGTTTTGGGGTTTTGTTTTTGTCTTTGTTTTTGTTTCTGTTTTGGTAAATAATATTAAGCTTTTATTTAAAAAAAAAAGGAATTGACAATATTCCAATTGAGGGATCAAAGAATCAATGGGTTGACAATTTGTGGAATGATTGTTAGGCCTTCCAAAGAGCAAATCATTTTAAATATCAGGATTTGAGCAGTAACATTAGTCTGAACACAAGAATCCTTGTAAATTTTAACAAAAGCAGAAATTATTAATGAAATATTTTATCTTTTCATTGCAGTGATCAAAATACCAGAAAAGAACACCTTAGAGTTTATTTTGGCTCACAGTTTCAGAGATTTAGTCCATGGTAAGGTAACAACTCCATTGCTCTGGGCCCAAGATGAGGCAGAACATCATGGCAGAAGGTTGTGTTAAAGAGTGCTGTTTCCACTAAGGTAACCAGGAAGCAAAGAGAGAAAAGGGAACAAGCCACAGAGAAGGTAAACTCTTCCAGGGCACTTCCCAGTGGCCCACCTTCTTCAGCCATGGACCACCAGCCTATAGTTCCTACCCATCTAGTCCATTTGAACTAGGAAGTACTGATTAGGTTAGTACTCTTCCAACCTGAACATTTCACCACTGAATATTCCCACATTAACAAAGGAGTTGGGGGAGACTCTTCAGATCCAAACCATAATATTATGGTTAAGGTAAAATAACCATTGGGATAGCCATAGAACTAGGCTTTGGTAATGTCCAGGAAACCAGGGCACCAGGCACCAGGCAAAGCATCATCCCAAGATGAGCTTATCCTACCAGCTGCTTACAATAAGGGACATTTGTCTCTGCAAGTGCTTTTCCTGAAGAGTCACATACCCCTAAATGGTGAGCAAAAAGGACAAGCTCCTCATTAAAAAGAAAAGGTTATGAATAGCAATGCTGAAAATGGTTACAAATTCTTTTAAGGGTCAGGTTTCTTACCAAGATACATCTTTTTGGAGATTAAAGTAACTCAGTACCTTATCTCAATCCTGAATTTAAGACAACTCTGCTTGCCATGTTGATCCAGAGATCTACATAGATGTCTGTATGGAAATTATTTCCCTACTCAGTCCTTTTTCGGCAAACATGCTATCTTTATTCCTTCATAGATAGTTTCCAAGGGCACATCAGTAATATTGCATGTACATATCCATCTCATAGTCCAGCAGTGATCTTGGATCATAACAAAAAAGATTAAATTTTCATAAAAATATAAAATATGCATGTGACTGATAAATTTATCTATCTAGTATATTGATTTGTTATTTTTGTGATATGATTTAATGACAATGGTGAAATCCACTAAATGTTTTTGTTTAATACACAAAAATGTCAATTACATTAATTTTGGCAGATAATGAAAAAGATAAGAAATACTTCTCAATATTTCTCAACTCATTTTCTGAAACAAGCATGCATCTGATACTTATCCTTGACAAGTGCATTTAAGATAAATAAAATTATGGGCCTGTATTTTTTACAAGCACAGATGCAGACATCATAAACAAAAACCATAAAACCAGAACATATCAGAACTATGTTGAGTTTATTCTGGGAATTAAATTTATTAGCATATACTCCACAGAAATGAGATGTGCATATAACAAAAACACACAAAAAACATAAACAATGACAATCATGCAGGCATTAATTGACATAACCAAAAACAGTTGAAAAGTTAAGTAAAATATGCTATACTTACAATGGAATGATCTACAGCATTAAAAATAAACAATAATTTTAATACAGCAATACAGATGAACTTCACAACATAATTTTAAATGACAAAAGTCATACTCCAAAAATTAAAAAATATATATATATTTAATAAACTCCAATTTCTGTAAAGTTTAAAATCAAACACAATCTGTAGACATAGAAGTAAGAAAAAGTGGCTGGCAATAGAGGATGGGGTAGCTAATGGTTTGCAAACAGAATGAAAAATTCTCTGCTCATGAGGCTTATTGTCTAATTGGAGTTGACAAGCAATAAGCAAGAAAATAAATAAAATACACAGGCTGCCAGTTAGTGATAAAGAGAAAAAAATATATACTAGGTAACTAGAAAGATACAACATGTCAAGGTGGAAGTAGGGTGTGAGTGGTGTGCAAGTTGCTTACTATCATTAAGTTATCAGGAAAGACCTGACTGAGAAAGGTAAATGTACATGGAGACTTGATGGAAGTGAGAGAGGAGGCTATGTTTGTTTGATGCAGTTGAACAGTTTTGAGCAGAAAAATGCTACTTTTTGGCTCATGTATTCAAGAGCTTTACTCTGGCTGCTCTGATGTGAGGTGATAAAAATGACCTTGGAACAGGTCATTTGGAAAATGCAGGGGTGATAAAGTTGATGAGGAAATAGCAAAATAACAGAGAAAGCAGTCATATGTGGAAAGTTCAACAGGCTGGATTTGATGGTGGGTTGGACATGGGGGATAAAAGAGTAACCAAGAATGAACATGAAGTTTGTTTTACCTTAGCGACTAGTTTGTTTCCATTTCTTGGCAGGGAAGTCAGAATTTTAGCTATAGACCTGTGGAGTTTGTAATGTCTATTGTGCATTCAAATGAAGATGTCAAGTTTCCATTATGTAAAACTCAGTTGGGGTTTGGGCTGGGATAAAAATTTAGCAATTATCAGCAAATGGCATTTAACACCTATGACAACTATGTCACTTAACATGGTGGAGGTGATGACAAAGGGAGTAAGATAGAGAAAACAAGTCCAAGATCAGTGAGACATTTCGAAGTCCAAGTTCAATCAGATAGAAAAGACAAGCATTTGGGCTGAGAAGAGAAGGTAGTAAAGAATGGAACAAAGCTGGGCACGGTGCCTCAAGCCTGTAATACCAGCACTTAGAGAGGCTGAGACAGGAGAATCGCGAGTTCAAAGCCAGCCTCAGCAATGGCGAGGCGCTAAGCAACAAGTGAGACCCTGTCTCTACATAAAACACAAAATAGGGCTGAGGATGTGGATCAGTGGTCGAGTAGCCCTGAGTTCAATCCCCAGTACCAAAAAAAAAAAAAAAAAAAAGAACAGAACAAAACTCAAAAAACATGATTACCTACCATGAAAATCAATCTTTTAAGAAAAATAGTAAGATAAGAATTAAAAAGTAGACATTGGATTGATCTATGTGGGAACAACTGGTGAGTCTAACAAGAGTGAATTTTGTGTAATGGTGAATGTAATGTGATGAAGAATAAATGGGAGATGGTGCACTGGAAACAGTGAGAATAGGCAATATTTTCTAAAGATGGGCTCTAACATAAACAAAGAGATGGATAAGGAGTTGGAAGGGGGTGAAAAATCCAGAAGGTTTTTTTTTTCCAAAATGAAGAAATTATGGTGAGTTAACTGATGAACATTAACATTAAAGGGGAAATTCAGAATTGAGGTAAAACTGAGAGGATAGAATTGCTAGTGTAATGCGCTTGAGTAAGATGAGAGAAATAGCATATGGAGACAGGAGTTGCCTTTGAGAGTAGCATGAAAAATTCATACCCAGTCACAGTAAAAAAGTGAAAACATATGACTACAGAGGTAAAAGAGTTAATATAGTATCAGTAAGTAGAGCTTATTGTCTGGTTATTTGGTCCTCATACTTGCTTCTCTCACTTAATATTCTACTTCTCTTCCAATGTTGTTATCTCTCTTTGCTGTACTTCAAATCAGTTGAATTTTCTCCAGTCCCAGGGATTTTTGTTTGTTTGTTTTGGTGGTTGTTTACCACTGATACTTAATGTGATTTGTTCTTTCAGCTCCTTCAAACTTGAACACATACATTCTAATCTTTTTGAGACATACTCTAGCCACCATACAGATAATGGCAACCTCTTATTGTCATTCCCTGCTTTATTGTTTTATCATTTAGTATCAATGCAATATATTGCATTCTTTTTTTTTTGTCTCATTCAATGTCTATTTACTTCACCTTGTATTGAATGAACAAATGAATGATTTCACCATAGCTCTATTCTACATTTTTGCTACAGAGAGCAATAACCATGGAATGGTCATATTTGGGCATGCTTATGTCTGGTTTATAATGCTTGGAAGTTATCATTGATAATATGCAATATTTATCCTGATACATTAAGGTATTCCAGGCTGTAAAAGGAAATGAAATGATCTTATATATTCCAAAAAGAATAGCTACGCATCATCTTTGAATCAAAATCAGATACATCTCCAAGAAATGAATAGATTAATTCACCTTAATATACAAATGAAGAAAACTAAAATAATGTTTAATAAGCATTTTATATGTTTCTTTTGGGGAAGGGCAATCAGGGATTGAACTCAGGGATGCTTAACCATTAAGCCACAACCTCAGTTCTGTTTTAAAATTTTTAGTTTGAAATAGGGTCTTGCCAAGTCCTCTCTGATTTGCTGAGGCTGGTTTTGAACTTGTGATCATTCTGCCTCAGCATCCCTAGTCGCTGAGATTATAGGTATGCACCAAACAGAATAATGGTTTTTGGTAAAGTGGATATTATAGCATTGAAGCTGAATTAACAGATTAAAAGAGAAACAAAGTCATTATCTTCATCATAGATATTGAAAAGTACTTGATAAAACTCAGCATCAATTCCAGATTTAGACATGCACATAATGAAACTGAAAAGATAATTTAGCATGTTAAATGGATCTTACCTGAAGACTACAGAAAACATTAAGTTTAATAATCAAATATTAAAGGAAGCCACCAGTCCAGCAAGTTCAATGTTAACATAGCTATTCAATATTTAACTACCATTCTGGTCACTGCAATAAGATCAATTTAAACAAGGCACTATAAATATGGGGATGAAAGAATTAAAATATGGGTGATGAGATTATCCACCTAGAGAAGGAAAGACAGAAAACTACAGGATATTTAGAATAATTTTAACAACTATCAAGTTCTTCACTAAGTTCACTTAAAAATTTAGTCCATTGTCTTCTTTTAAAACACTATGGAATATTACATTATCTCCAAAAGTGGAAAGATTTATTACTATAATATAACATTATCTGTAAATTAACATTTGGATTCAATTCAATTTCATTCAAACTCCTCCCTCTGAAAGTCTTTATCTAGAGCAGAGATCAACCAATTATTGCCTATGAGCCAAATCTAACTCAACAACTAATTCTGTAAGTGAAGTTTTACTGGAACAAAGCCATGATCATTTGTATACATACTACCCATGCCTGCAATGGTGAAATTGAAGAGTTGTGATAGATGCTATATACTCCATAAGTCTAAATATTATTACCTATTCTATATAGAAAATATGTGCTAATCCTGGATGCAGAAGTATAGTAACTTCACATAGGTCAAGGTCATTCATGAAGAAGAATATCATAATCTTTTTTAAGACATAATGCTTAATTTGTTTAAATATATGAAATATATAAAGATTGGTCCCATTTAAAAAAGACACAAAATCCAAGATATAAGCAATTATTCATCCATTGGAAGAATAGAGGTGGAATTGGTTACCATTGGAGCACCAGGACATGTGGAGGAGTGGATTGAAATCTCTCTTAAGTGCCTTTATTGTTTGATTTTTTCTGGGCATCTATTTCAAAAGAAAGATGATAAAAAAAAAATTGCCAGTCTATGAATATGTTCTTTTTTTTAACTCTTTCTTCTGGAAGCTGGAGGATCAGTGTGTAACTTACATTTACCTTTCCTGTTGTCTGACCACAGCTCTCACCTTTCACTAGTTCTCATTCCATGCACCTAGAGAGGTCCAAAGTGCAGAGGAAAGGTATGCATGTACAACTTGCCTTTCAGGGGCTGTGGGGCCTGTTTTCAGTCCTCAGTAACTCTGGGAAACTGTTGTCTTCAATGGCCCCATCCTTCATTCCACTGAGTTAGTTCTTTGAGGCTAAAACTCAGGGAAATTTGAAGTGACACTCTGTTCCCTCTGTCATTGTTTCAAGTGCAGAAACTCCCTTCAAGGATCTCTGATTCTTGGTGCCAAGGATCCATTCAGTATTACCTGATTATTTCCATGCTTCTCACATTTCTAACAAAGATCTCTGGAGAATACTTGTTTTCTATTAATCAGCAGAAAAAATATCTGAGACTTAAAATTATCAGAAGAGTTCATAGCGGTTTTATGTTAGAGCACTAACCATGAAATATTCCTCTAGCCTTATGAGAAAATCTATTTTATTTTTAAGTAGTTTTATTTACAATAAAATTCTTTCCTAAAGTGATTAGAAACCTATCTATGACATTTACTGCTGGTTATAATTTGAGATTAGGATCCAAAGAAAGTGCAATTGCCTATCTTTGGAACGAATGCCCAAGTGTCTGTGATGGTCATTGATTGCTCAGATATTTTTTCTCCCAGCTTCACCTTCCTCAGTTTTCTCAAAACCCTCTCTTCTATCATTTCATCTTCCTATTCCTTTATTTTTTAATTCATATTAATTTTTGTTCCTCTCATTGTTTGCATTTACCTGAATATGGACACAGATTCTTGGCCTTTATTCTGAGAAAATGAGAAATCTTCTATTCTTTTCAATAAAAAAAAGAATAATAATAATCTTTTCTGTAAACCTGGAGGCTTACCAAACCAAATGCCGGACATGTTGGTAGGAGATGCATCCCTGAGTGGCAGGCTAGTTGTGATTCTCAAAGAAATGAGCCCCTGACCTTTGAATAATAAATTGAGAGGTATGTGAGTCCTTGATTATTCACAAACTTAGCTAAAAAGACAAATGATTGTTTATATTTAAAAGAAACATGAAAATTCCTGTCTTGAATCTCTGAGCTATACATCAAAGACAAAATGATATCTCCCTATAAAACTCCAATGAGAGGTATTTATATGTAGATATGGGAGAGATCTTCTATATCCCTCTTGCCATCTGCTGTTTTATATCTCAATTTTCAAGATAAAGAATTACATTTGACTTTTCTTCTTGGCCATCTTGAGGAATTATTTAACTTGGAATTACAAAACCTTTAGGCCCTGGTTAAATGCAGATCTAGTGTCCATATAACAAAAATATTTATCTTCATTTGAGTTATTTACACACAATGTATTAGGTTTCAAAAACTATAAAATGAGCCGGGCACGGTGGCGCAAGCCTGTAATCCCAGCACTTAGGGAGGCTGAGACAGGAGAATCGTGAGTTCAAAGCCAGCCTCAGCAATGGTGAGGCATTAAGCAACTCAGTGAGACCCTGTCTCTACATAAAACACAAAATAGGGCTGGGCTCAGTGGTTGAGTGCCCCTGAGTTCAATCTCCAGTACTAAAAACAAATAGCATTAGTGCTGTTTATAATGCCAATTTTACATAGATTTTGCTCCATGCTCTACCCAGTACTATATAAACCCCTAAGCTAGCCCACCAAAATAGGTTTTTCTGCCTTCAAGCCCCTCCCACATGGCAGCAGTTCTTTCTCTCCTCACATAACTAAATCCTGCTCAGTTTACTCTTTTCATGCCTTATGGATTTTATTCTTCAAATTTGTGAGACAAGAACCCAGATGAAAATTGGCAAAGCAGGAAATCTAGTCACATCTCAAAATTCCGTTTTCACCTCCTGCTCTCAAATGTTCTCCCAAAATCATGTGCATGCTATCATGTGGGATATCTGTGGATCTAAAAAGCCCTGTCCCACATTTACCTAGATCCCATGTGAACCATTTAGTTTTATTTCTCATTCACTTTATTCTTGACTTCCCAAGGAGCAAAGCTTAGTCTGTTATTACCTAATTACTTGTGATCAGGTCATGCTTTTCTGAATCTCTCTGCCCTGCTCAAAGCCCCATTGCCATTGAATATCAATAGCTAAGCAAAAGGAATTTCTATTTCCTATGAATATATACTGGAGATGGTCAATATTCACCACAAAGCCTTCTTTTTTAAAAACATGTTTCAAAGCATGATAGCAACACAGTTGCAAACTACAATTCTATATTCCTATTTTTTGCCAATATGCAATTCTTAGTAATGTAAAATCTATGGCTGTTTCACTGTTTTAAGTAGTAAAAGTCTCCGGGTTTGACTTGTATTTAATATATGGACTTTTTGTATCTTTTATCTTGTTTTAAATACATTATAATTTTTCTGTTGTTTCATTTGGTAACATAGTTTTTCTCCATTAAGGAAACACCATATGTTTAAGCAATAAAGTTTACTTCCCAGATGTTCTACTTCTTTAAAATATAGCAGCTAATTCATTTCCATGTAAAGATGTCTGAAAAATCGAACTTGCCATCTTAAAACAGAAAATATAAATCTCTCTTCCACTGTAAAAAAAAATTGTGGTAAATCATAGCCAGTAGAGAGCCAATGGTGATCAATTTGCATTGTAGTTTGGGGTTTGAACTCAGAAGGTACCTTGGTGAGGGCTGGAAATACAGCTCAGTTGGCAGAGTTTGCCTTGCATGCACAAAGCCCTGAGTTCAATCCCCAACATCACAAAAACAAAAACAAAAACAAACAAATAAAAAACCTTGGTGAGAGATTTTATACTATGTGTCTGTAATGTTCCCAAGCCAAATAGTAAATTTATATAATGTTGTTGGTCCTGACAACTGCCCATGCAAAAAATTGAATTCTGCTCCCTTCCTTGAAAAATTGGATAAAATGTTAGAACACAAAGGCAAACTTGTATTGACCACCCTGCCAAAGAATGTCAGAAGGAAGCAAGGAGTCCATTAATAGGCATAGAATTGGGGGCAGCTCCACTGTTGGATCTATGCTATAAGTGAAATCTGCTTGTGGAGAGAATTGAGGTCCATGCTAATGATACTGCTGGTTAACAGTGATGAGTTCTGCTCCTTTACATGTTGAAGTTTGAACATTAGAGAAGTATACTGAAGCAAGCATATAAAGCAGGGTTTATTAAAAAGGGGTAACATAGACTTCTCCCAGGAGGGAGAAGGGGGTCATAGCTTGTATCTTGGTATCCCCAAGAAGTACAGGTATTTTTTCTTTTTATATTTCCTGGGCTTCCTTCATTCTCCTCTTCTGTTCCCTTTATTTCTCTCCTTCCTGCGTACATGACGAGGCCCAGGAGATGCTTGGTGGAATAGCTAAAAGGTGAAAAGCAGATGAGCAAATGTGGAATGATCTGGGCAGGAAGGGGGCATAATTAACTCCCTGTAGGGAGGGAAAAATCTCTGGGACAGGTTACCTTAGCAACAGGTTGGAGCAGGAGCAAGTTTTCTTGATAAGGGTGGAGGGCTCTGAAGGTATTAACATTTTAATATCTCTCCAAATTCCCAGACCCAAATTTGCCTCCTTGATCCAATCTGACTCAATTTACCTGTCTACACTGACTGCCAGTCTAATTCAGCTTCACTGAGAAAAGCCCATATTTTGGGCTTTTTCACCATATTTTGTTTACGCCCATGACTTTTTGGGATGTTTTCATTGCCTCACGTCTTAAACCAGAGAATAAATGGCAGCCTCCTTTGAACTCCACCCTGCAGAAATTCTCTTTTCTTCACAGAGCCAAACTGATACCTTTTAAATATGGCGAGAGGCAGTAATTTAGTAGTGAAGATCAGAGGTCCAAGAGTGTCATTCAACTTTAAATCACTATCCCCTGATAGAGATGAAGCAACACACAGGATCATGAACATGCAAATGTAATAACTGAATTACTGATATTCATTCATAATGACACAGTGAACAGTCTCTTGAAATCAAGGTTGGGATGAGAAAAAAAAAAAAAACTAGCCAAAGGCATTAGTCTTTTCCAACAAAAACAAAAAGCCACAAAACTCCAGCAAGGAAATATAGTTTAAATAAGACCTATTAGGGTACAATAACTAGACACATAATGTCATTAGGAAGAAAATATGAAGTTCAATATTCACAAATAGAAGAAAGATAGCAGGCTCCTTGTATACACTGAACTTGTAATGTTGTACTACGCCTAGTGAATTTAGCAGTAAAATATGTCAGTCTGTGTCCCCATGTGTATTCTATCATATGGAGAAATTCTAATACCTATAGGAAGTGATAAAAACACAAATCCTTCAGGAATGAGAATAGTAGAAACTGATCACTTATAAAACTAGGAGCCATTACTATTTTTATAATTAATACTTTCTATCAAGTGATTTTTTGATATTATCCCATAATATCTTATTAATGATGTCACTGCATTTTCATAGCAAATTTAACATATCTAATTTAAGTTAATGCCATTTAGGGAAAATATATTTATTAGGGTAACTATATTTATTAATGTAGTCATTGACTTATCATCTGTCAAATTTTTGTATAAATAATTCTATAAAAGTATAAACAATGAGGATATACAAATTTCAAACTGTTCAAGCTTAACACAGTTTTCACTATCCTTTACCCAATCCTTACTACTGACATTCCCCAAAGAAATATGAAACAATTATAAAAACTGGTCATATATTTCCCATGAAGCAAACTTCAACATATTTCAAAAACTGATATAAATTACACCATATTCACTAATCACAGTGAAATTAGAATTGACAAACATTAAAATCAAATCTTTATTAATTAATAATAAAACGTGTATTTCTACATATTTTTAAAAAAGACAAATTCTAATAAAAATGTAAGTACATAATAACTAAAAGATTAGAATATTTCAAATGTATATTCAACTAAAATATTAGACAGAAAGTCATACATCTAAAAACTTATTAAAAACTAATCAAAGAGCTAATTCTAAGAGAAAAGTTCAAAAACTAACACAAGAATAAATTTACATAAGAGATAATAAACTAAATTAAATATAGAAGTAATGGAAAACTAAAAAATTAATACCTTGAAATACATATGAACAATATTGACAAAACAAACCCGTGATAATAATAGTACATAAAGAGATAAAATATACATTTAATGCATCATAAATCTCCCATAATTTTAAAAATATTAATAAAAGCTGGGAGCAGTATACACCTCTAATTGACGCTAATCAGGAAGCTGAGGCATAAGGATGCAAGTTCAAGGTTAGCTTCAGCAATGTCATGAAAACCCTGTCTCAAACTTAAAAATAAAAGGGGAATGTAGCTCAGTGGTAGAATGATTGGGTTTTAATACCCAATACTGTCAAAATAGATGATAGTTAGATAGAATTATGTATGTAGATATTAATAAAATATTGATAAGCCAAATCCAGCAATTAGAAGTATATTTAGTTTGGGTTCAAAGTTGATATGTTATTAGAATATCTATTACTGTAATCCATCATATGAACCAGTTAAAAATTTATGTATTTCATAACACATACACATATTATGCACATATTTAATATATGTGTATACAAATATATGATATGACTCTATAATAGATAGAAACAAGATGAACAAATTTAAATGGCAGTGCATGAAACAGAAATTTCCTTTACAGATAGAGTACCTAACCAAATTCAGAGCAAGTGTTACATACAAAAGACAACAAGAATCTATGTCAATGCCTAACATTTTGTTTCCTCTTAAACAGCATTCTGGAGAACCCAAACAGAGCAGCAACAAATTTTCTTTCCAAGATAATTTAATTGTCTTTCACATGCAAAATCCAAATAAATAACAAATGATTCTTTCAACTAAAAAAGAGAATTTTGTAAAATTTCTGAAAATGTGATAAATCCTAAAAAAAATAAAAAACAGTTGTATTTTTACATATCTAGACCAAAGATAATGTAATTTAAAAAAACATAGCATTGATAATATCAAACTATAATAAACTCTAGAAAATGAAACAGAGCCATGGAGAAAAATTGAGGTCCTTCCTGAACATCTATTTTATAAAAAATATAATACTGAATTAATAGTATTCAGATTTTTTTCTTTGGAAAAATAATATCCATTTTCATGCAAAATACAAAATTCTATTCTATGTGTATTGAGCACTTAAATATGAAAAGCAAATCTTCAAAATGGTAAGAAGAAAATCAGTTTATTTCTATCACAACAAAGTTGCTATAGATTTGTAACCAAGATGCAAGTATGAAAATGAATTAAGGTAAAGACTATCAAACAAATATTAAATTAAGACCTTCTACTATAACATGATATTAAAGAGTATGAAAGACAGCCTAGAGTTGTAAAATATTTCCCACAAATAAAGTAAAAATAATACAGTATGTGGAATACATGAATAAGAATGAAAAACAAAATAACTACATGAATTAGTGTTGACTACTATAATAAACATACCTAACAATCTTCATGCCTTACAAAAAAATGTATTTGTGACTTATATTTTAGTACAATTTCTTATTTGACATGTGGTCTTTCAAATAGTGATTCAAAAAGTAAGTTTTTCATAAATGATTCGCCATAATCTTGGACTTTAAATCATCTACGAGGTCTTTTGGATGCTGTTGGATGATGATTGTTGTGAGTGAGTTATCAATAACATAGACCAAACTTGTTTGTGTCTTTCCACAATGTCAGAATTTATTGATTAACAATGAATTCATAGGTTAAAACTCTTTCAGTAGTGGCAGTTCACTGGGTACTTGTGAGTCATCTGAAAGCCATAATTCAGGCAAGCACAAGTTCTTTTATTTGATGCACAACTACTAAAATCAAGCCCAGTGTGGGGACGCATACCTGTAATCCCAGCACCTTAGAAGGCTGAGACAGGAGGATTGTGAATTCAAAGCCAGCCTCAGCAAAAGCAAGGTGCTAAGCAACTCTGTGAAACCTTGTCTTTAAGTAAAATACAAAATAGGGCTGGGGATGTAGCTCAGTGGTTGAGTGCCCCTGAGTTCAATCCCTGGTACCAAAAACAAAAACAAAAACAAAAAAACTCTACTAAAATCAATACCAGTCAAGACATACATCTTGCTTTACATATATGGATATATGTATGTGTATATATATATATATATATATATATATATGAAATGTATGTAAAGTAAATTAAATACATATTTATAAATAAAATATAATCACCATGGAAAACAATTTGAAAGTATATAGTAAAGTTGAATGCATAAGTTAATACTCTGCTATTCTACTCATTGTTTGTAATAACATTAAAAAAAATTAAAAATTTAGGCACTGAGAAAAAAATGGCAGATTAAAAAACATTGTTTTCCTGGTTGCTTTTTGATATGAAACCAAGAATCCAGACATGTAGTTTCTCAGCAAGTTAAGAAGGGGGGAATTTACTGGGAATTAATTCTGGACATTCAGAGCAGATTGGGTACTCAGGATATAACAAAGAAGAATTTCCCAGTGCTGTTGTTGCTGGTGATGGCACTTGCTGGTGCAATGCCTTCCGTGCTGAAATAGTGGAGGGACAAATCACTTAAACGAACCCACATTTTTAAGAGGTCTAACGCATTTCTGGGTATGGAGAGATGAGAGATCAAAGACACTGCCAAACTAACCTGATAGATGTCCTGCATTCTTGAGAACAGAGGAAAAAACTATTGTGTAGCTCCTGTGCAGGAGAATGGTATCTAGGGGAACTGATTTCTGGCAACTGTACCTGACCCAAAACATGGGTCTAGCAAACCCACATGGCACATCACAGAGTGTGTCCAAGTGACAAGCAGAAAATTAAACATGGAGAATAATTTACACAAGAGAATACTGGTTGCAAAAGCCCACCTAACTTCCTCTCTCACCCTTCAGACTGGCCACTTAAAAGATCGGCTGGGAGAGATACACCTGGCCAGGAATTCAAAAGGTACTGGGAGGAATTAATTGAGTTCAGAGTCTGAACCTGAGAGTTCAGATAACACAAAATTCACAGTGACTGAGGAAACTAAGGATTGGCTCCTCCACTGCATTATTATAACCCAGGGTTTTTTCCCTGGGGGCAGTCTCCCACCATGATCTGGTAACTGTTTGAGCCCTGAAGTGTGCTGATTTAAAATCTTCAGACCAATTCACATTCAAAGCAGAATCTGTGGCTTACTTATGCCTAAACCCCACCCCCAGGAGACCAGCAAATGAGATTTCTCTTCACACTCCAGAAACTGCACATAACACACCTGAGAAGGGAAGCTGAGAGCCCTTTGACTCAAATGGCAACAACAACTCATTAAATTTTCATCAAGATCCTTTTTTCTTTCTTTTATTCTTCTCTTTTTTTCTTCTCTCTGTTCAACTGTGACCTGAATGGTTCATGGACGTGTTAACATACTCATGTCTGTTTTATTTGTCCCATTCCTAGCATTTTTTGATGATAGTTATTGTTCATGGATCAGTATTTTGAACATGAATATGTGTATATCATATATATGTGTGTGTATATATATATATATATATATATATATATATATATATCAGTATTTTACTCTTTACATTTTCTATTTTTTTTACATTTTATTTTATACATTTATACATTATACATTTACTTATACATTTATACATTTCTCTTTTTCTCTGCTAACAGCCAAAATTTATTGGTCTCTCTTTCACTCTTAATTATTTTTCTTTCTATTTTATCTCCTTCTCTCTCAAAATCATCACATTCTATATCACTTCTTTTTATAACTGTTCACCACTTAAAATTTTAAACCCTTACACAAATTTACTGTTTTTTACTGTGAGCAAAAACTGGTCATATCATTTCTGTTTATTGTGACAATTAATATTATAAATGACAAAAAAGACACTGTTTGGTTTAATACTGTAAATGTTTGCATTTGTTGTTATTATCTATCTCCTGCTAAACTGTGAAGTACTGGAAACTTTAAGTGATACAATAAGTCCACAGAGAATAAACATTATTGTCTCAAACCCATATGATAAATGGGTATATATACAAACAATATGAAAAAGCAAGAGAACAAATCACCCTCCAAAAACCAAGTTAATTCAATACTAGAACCATTGACACCACAGTGGAAGAAATGTCAGAGAAGGAGTTTAAAATTTTTATAGTTAAATTGATCTGCAAAGTAAAAGATGAAGTAAGTAGTAACTTCAGGAAAAAAAGAAAGCAAAAAACACTTCAAAAGAGATTCTGAAACAAAAATCAAGTAGAAATACTCAAAATGAAGAAATCAATAACCCAAATTAAAAATTCATTAAAAAATTTAAAATTCATTAAAAAGCAGAGTAGATCACTTGGAAGACAAAGTTTCAGGCAATGAGTACAAAATGTATAATCTTGAAAATAAAATGTGACCATGGATAAAAGATATTAAGAGACCATGAACAAAACTTTCAAGAAATATGGGATAACATGAAATGATCAAACTTAAGATATATGAGAATAGATGAAGTCAAAGAAATAAAAAATCTTTTCAATAAAATAACATCTGAAACAATCCCAAACATTTAAAATAAAATAAAAATCAAATACAGGTGACATACAAGATCCCAAATATACAAAAGTATAATAGACCCACACCAAGGCGCATTTTTACAAATATGCCTAACATACAGTACAAGGATAGAATTTTACAGGATGCCTGAGAAAAATAACTGGTCACATTTAAAGTAAAATCAATCTGGATGTAGCAGATATTTCAACCCAGACCCTCAAAGCTAGAAGGTCATGGAATAATAGGTACAGAGCTCTGAAACAAAAAAGATGCCAAGCAAGAATACTACACCCAGAAAAATTAAGCTGCAGAATTAACAATAAAATAAAAACATTCCTTGATAAGTAAAAGTTAAAAGAATTAAAAAGTAGAAAGCCTGCACTACAAAACATACTCCATAAGATACTTATGAAGAAAAAATTTAAAAAGTGAAAAATAGCAAAGGGAAGAACCACACTAGCAGAATAATCAATCAAAGGAGAAACTAAATCAAATCAAAAACCATAAATAAATCAAAATGACAGGGAATACAAAATCATATCTCAATAATAATATCAAATGTAAATGGCCTAAACTCATCAATCAAAAGACATAGATTAGATTACAAACAAGGCCCAACAATATGCTGTCTCCAGGAGACTCACCTCATAGGCAAAGAC
Organism: Geosciurus inauris; assembly: GCA_004024805.1. Taxonomy (NCBI): domain Eukaryota; kingdom Metazoa; phylum Chordata; class Mammalia; order Rodentia; family Sciuridae; genus Geosciurus; species Geosciurus inauris. The sequence goes on from PVHX01003577.1 coordinate 106,118, forward strand.
TGAAGGTGAAGTATGGCGGAAAAACATTGTTCAAATAGATCTCCTCAAAGAACAAGAGTTTCTATTCTCATTCCAGATAAAGTTGTCTTCAGGACAATGTTAATCAGAAGGGACAAAATTGGCTATTACATATTCCTTAGGGGGATTATACATCAACAAGACATAATGATTGTAAACATGTCCCACACAATGGAGCATCTACATATAGCAAACAAACTCTGCTCAATTTAAAGAATCAAATAGACCACAACAAAATAATACTGGGTGACTTTAACATGCTTCTTTCACCACTAATTAGATCCTTCAAACAAAACCTAAATAAAAAAGGTACAGAACTAAAAAATAAAATTAATAATTTAGACTTAATAATACATAGAACATTTTATCCTTCAATGACTGAATACACTTTCTTCTCAGGAGCACATAGATTCTTCTTCAAAATAGACCATATTGTAGGCCACAAAGCAACTCTTAGCAAATAACAAAAAAATAGATAATACTTTGTATTCTATCAGATCATAATGGAATAAAATTAGAAATCAATAATAAAATAAAAAATAAAAGCCATTCTATCACGTGGAGACTAAACAATGTGCTATTGAATGACCAACAGATATTTGAAGAAATCAGAAATGCAATAAAAAAAAAAACACAGAAGAAAATGAGAGTAACATATCAAGTGAACAACATATCAAAATATCTGGGACACTATGAAAGTGATTGTAAGGGGAAAGTTCATTTCATTGAACTCATTCATTAAAAGAATAGAAACTCAAGAAGTAAATAACCTAATATTACACTTCAAAGCCCTAAAAAAAGAAAAAGAAATCAACACCAAAAGCGGTAGATCATAGGAAATAATTAAAATAAAAGCTGAAATCAATAAAATTGAAACACATAAAAATAACTCAAAAAAACCAATGAAACAAAAATATGGGTCTTTGAAAAAATAAATAAAATTGATAAAACCTTAATCGAGCTAATGAAGAGAAAGAGAAAATTCAAATTACTAAAATTCATGATAAAAGAGGAAATATCACCAGACACTACTGAAATACAGATGATAATCAGAAACTATTTTGAAAATTTATACTCTAATAAAATAGAAAATCTTGTAGACATTGACAAATGTCTAGAGATATAACCTGCCTAAATTGAATCAGGAGGACATAGAAAATGTAAACAGATCAATTTCAAGCACCATTGAAGGCACCATTGCAAACCTAACAATAAAAAAAGCCCAGGCAGATAGGCACCAAGGAATTGAAGGCACCATTGAAAACCTAACAATAAAAAAAGCCCAGGCAGATAGATTCTCAGCTAAACATACTGCACCTTCAAAGAAGAAATAAACCAATCTTCCTCAAATTATTCCAGAAAATAGAAAAGGAAGAAACTCTTCCAAACCAAGTCTATGTAACTAGTATCACCCTGATACCAAAAACAGACAAAGACATCAAGGAAAGAAAACTTCACACCAATATCCTAGATGAAAATAGATGCAAAATTTCTTACTAAAATACTGGCAAATCACATACAAAAACATGTTAAAAACATAGTGCACCATGATCAAATGGTGTTTATTTCAGGCATGCCATGTTGTTTCAACATATGGAAATCAATAAATATAATTTGTCAAACCAATAGACTTGAAGACAAAAATCACATGATTATCTCAATAGATACAGAAAATACATCTGAAAAAATACAGAATACAAACCTGATCAAAACACTAGAAAAACTTGGGATAGTAGAAACATGCCTCAACACTATAAAAACTATGTATGCTAAACCAAGGCCAACATCATTGTAAATGGAGCAAAGTTGAAAGCATTCCCTCTAAAATCTGGAACAAGACAGAGATGCCCTGTTTTACCACTTCTATTCAATGTAGTCCTGGAAATCCTAGCCAGAGAAATTATATATAAAAATTAAAGAGATGTGAACAGGAATACAAGAGTTCAAACTATCCTTATTTGCCAACAACATGATTCTATATTTAGAAGACCCAAAAAAACTTCACCAGAAATCTTCTAGACGTCATAATAAATTCAGACAAGTAGCAAAATAGAAGACTAACACCTGTAATTCAATTGTGTTTCTATATATCAATGATGAATAACTGAAAGAGAAATTAGGAAATCTATCCCATTTGCAATAACATCAAAGAAAAAAAAACTTGGAAATCAATGTAACAAAAGCAATGAAGATATCTACAATAAAAAGCACAGAACACTAAAGAAAAAATTGAAGAAGAGTTTAGAAGATGGAAAAATCTCCCATGTTTTGGTTAGGCAGAATTAATATAGTAAAAATGGCCATATTACCAAAAGCACTATACAGATTTAATACAATTCTTATTAAAATTTCAGAGCTAGAAAGAGCAAACGTGAAATTCATTTCGAAAAATAACAGACCCAGAATAACCAAAACAATATTTAGCTACCAAAGTTAAAGCACGAGGCATCACAATACCAGCCTTTAAATTATACTACAAGCCTATAATAACAAAAACAGCATGGCATTGGCACCAAAAACAGCATGAAGATCAATGGAACAGAATAGAAGACACAGAGACAAACTCACATAAATACAGTTATCTTATCCTAGGCAAAAGTGCCATACATATACATTGAAGAAATGATAGCCTCTTCAGAAAATGGTTTTTATTTAAAAAAGAAAAAAGAAAATGGTTTTGAGAAAACTAGAAATCCATATTTAGTGGAATCAAATTTAATCCCTATCTCTATCCCTGCCCCAAACTCAACTCAGAGTGGATCAAGAATGTAGACATTAAACCAGAGACCTTGTACCTACTAAAAGAATATGTAGGCCCAATTCTCCATCATGTTGGCTCAGGAACTGCCTTCCTCAACAGTACTCTTATAATGCACGAAGTAAAATCAAGAATCAATGAATAGGATGATATTAAACTAAAAAGCTTCTTCAGAGCAAAGGAAACAATCAAGTATGCAAAGAAAGGATACAGAATGGGAGAAAACCTTCTCCACTTGTACCTCAGAGCATTAACATCAGGGATATACAATGAAGTCAAAAAACTAAACACTAAAAAGAACAACCCAGGGGGCTGGGGTTTTGGCGCAGTGGTAGCGTGCTCGCCTAGCACGCGGGAGGCACTGGGTTCGATCCTCAGCACCACATAAAAAATAAAATAAAGATATCCTGTCCACCTACAACTAAAAAATAAATATTAAAAAAAAAAAAAGAACAACCCAATCAATAAATTGGCAAAAGAACTGAGCAGGTACTTGAGAACAAATATGAATAACCAAAAAATATACCAAAAAATGTTCAACAACTCTAGTAATTAAAGAAATAAAAATTAAAACTACACTTAGATTCTATCTCACTCCAGTCAGAATGGCAATTATCAAGAATACAAGTAACAATAAATGTTGGCAAGGATGTAGAGGAAAAGGTATACTCACACATTTTTGGTGGGAATGCAAATTGGTGCACCCACTGTGGAAAGCATTATGGAGATTCCTAAAAAAGAAAAAAAAAAAATGGAATTGAACAACAATTTGACCCAGTTATTGCATTCCTTAGTTTATACCCATAGAACTTAAAATCAGCATACTAGAATGACACAGATATATCAATGTTTATAGTAGCTCAATTCACAATAGCTAATCTATGGGACCAATCTAGATGTGCTTCAGCAGATAAATGGATAAAGAAAATGTGGTATTTATACATAATGGAATACTACTAAGCCATAAAGAAGAATAAAATTATGGCATTTACCAGTAAATGGATGGGACTGTAGACAATCATGATAAGTAAAATAAACCAATCCCCAAAAAGCAAAGGCCAAGTGTTCTCTGATATGTGGATGCTGACATATACACATCCAGCTTCTATAAGCTGGGGGGGCATATAGAAGTTCAGTGGATTACACAGAGGGGAAACAAGACCTTAGAAAATGGAAAAATTTCCCATGCTCCTAAATAGGCAGAATCAATATTGTCAAAATGGCCATACTACCCAAAGCATTATATGGATTTAATGCAATTCCAATTAAAATCCCAAAGTCATTCCTTATAGAAATAGAAAAGGCAATCATTAAATTCATTTGGAAGAATAAGAGACCAGAATAGCCAAAGCAATCCTTAGCAAGAAGAGTGAAGCAGTAGGCATCATGATACCAGACCTCAGATTATACTACAAAGCTATAGTAACAAAAACGGCATGGTACTGGAACCAAAATAGACATGTAGACCAATGGTATAGAACAGAAGACACAGAAACGAACCCACTTACATACAGTTACCTTATACTAGATAAAGGAGCCAAACACGTACACTGGAGAAAAGATAGCCTGTTCAACAAATGGTGCTGAGAAAACTGGAAATCCATATGTAGCAAAATAAAACTAAACCTCTATCTCTCACCATGCACAAAATTCAACTCAAAGTGGATCAAGGACCTGGGAATCAGACCAGAAACCCAACGTCTAATAGAAGAAAAAATAGGCCCAAATCTTCATCATGTCTGATTAGGACCATACTTCCTTAACAAGACTCCTATAGCACAAGAAGTAAAATCAAGAATCAACAAATGGGATGGATTCAAACTAAAAAGCTTCTTCTCAGCAAAAGAAATAATCAATGAAATGAACAGAGAGCAGACATTCTGGGAACAAAATTTTGCCCCACACACATCTGATTGAGCACTAACCTCCAGGATATATAAAGAACACAGAAAACTTAACACCAAAAATACTAACAACCCAATCAATAAATGGGCCAAAGAACTGAACACGAATTTCACAGAAGAAGATATACAATCCATCAACAGATATATGAAAAAATGTTCAACATCTCTAGCAATCAGAGAAATGCAAATCAAAGCTACCCTAAGATTTTATCTCATGCCAGTCAGAATGGCAACTATCAAGAATACAAACAACAATAAGTGTTGGAGAGGTTGTGGGGAATAAGGCACACTCATACATTGCTGGTGGAACTGCAAACTGGTACAACCAACCTGGAAAGCAGTATGGAGATTCCTTAGAAAACTTGGAATGGAACTACCATTTGAGCCTGCTATCCCACTCCTCAGTCTATACCCAGAAGACTTAAAAACAGCATACAACAGTGACACAGCCACTACAATGTTTATAGCAGCTCAATTCACAATAGCTAAACTATGGAACCAACCTAGATGCCCTTTGATAGATGACTGGATAAAGAAACTGTGGGATATATACACAATGGAATATTACTCAGCAATAAAAGATAATAAAATTATGGCATTTGTAGGTAAATGGATGGAGTTGGAGAATATCATGCTAAGTGAAGTAAGCCAATCTTAGAAAACCAAATGCCAAATGTACTTGTTGATAAGTGGATGCTGATCCATAATGTGGGGAAGGACATGGGAACAATGGTAGAACTCTGTTCACAGGGGTGTAAGGGGGGAGGGGGCATGGGGACGGTAAAGGTGGTGGAATATGATGGTCAACATAGCCCTAAATTTATGTATGACTGCATATATGTTGTGATTCTATACAACTTACAACTAGAGAATTGATATGTTATCCTCTATGTATGTACAATGAATCAAATTGCACTCTGTTAGCATGTAAGCCTAAAGAGAACAAATAAATAAAATATGCAAAAATAAATAAATAAATAGATAAATTTTCCAAGATGTAGAAATAACCTAAATGTTTATTAAAGAATGTATGGATAAATAAAATGTGTTATATATAGAATATAATTGAATGGAATGTTCTTCAACCTTTAAACAGAAGGAAATCTTGTCATTTGCAACAACATGGATGAACTGTGGTTACTTTATATTCATTAAAATAAGCCAGGCACAAAAAGACAAGTACTGCATGCTCTGACTCATATGTGGAATCTAGAAGTCATTAACTCAGAAGAGCAGAGAAAGAATAGTGTTTCTAGGGGATGAGTAAAGTATTTGGCCAGTACTCAAAACTGCTAGAGTCATTTAAAAAAAAAAGCTAAGAAACTGTCACAGAAACAAGGAGACTAATGTGATATGGTGATTAAATACAGTGTGGTACCTAGATTGGATCCTGGAACAGGAAGTGGAAATTAATAGAGAAAATGTCAAAATCCAATTTTTTTTTTTACAATCTTCAGATTAGATTGTAGTTCAGTTAGTAATAATGTACTATTGTGGGTCTCTTAGATTTGTAAATTAACACAATGAGGTAAAACTGAAATTGAGTGAATATAGGAAATTTTTGTAAACTCTTAACACCATTTTTATAAATTGGAAATTATACTTTAAATATATATTTTTAATGTGATCCAGCAAGTAGGAAAATAAACAGTTGTCTGGCTGAAAGGTGCCTGATTTTGGAGTACTTATTCATACTTGTATCAATGTGTACTTTAGCTAGCACACAATATTGTATTTGGTAAAAAAATGTTTAAAGAACTAAGAATCAAAAAATTTTTGTTGGCTATTTTCCAAGACTTAATTGTATTAAAGCTTGAGGTGAGGTGAAATGTGATATTGCAGATAACTGACAATTGATGGAAGATGGGGAGCAAATGACATGAACCAGATGGTGAACCAGAGTAGCATGGTTCTTTTTGTCAATGAATGGGCGGGGGCATTCATTTTTGTCAATGAATTGGACGGCAACCCATTCACCAACTTAACTGTTAGAAGTTAGAGTAGGAATTCAAATGAGAGGTACCAACCACCATTTGAGAAGGTTACAACAGAAATGATGAAATAAGGTATGTCAGAGAATCCAAAGAAACATGAATGAGAACTCAAATTGTCATAGCCAGATTGACAATAGCTGAATGATATTTTGACTGTTAGTATCTTTTTTCTTCCCACAGTGAATATGTTTGGCTTATGTCACCAATAAATTACTATGGAAATACTCATTTGTGACTTCTGAGGTTTGAACTAAATTATCCTGACTTCTACTTTTACTCTACCTTTGATCACTCACTGTGGAGGAAGCTAGCCACCATACTTTGATCCCTGTGGAGTGGTCCCTGTGGGAAGGAGTTGCTGCCTACTTCCAATGGCCACTGCCAACTCTCCAAAGTCATGAAGAAGAAACACAAAATATAGGGGAATGAATTTATTGTTTATTCACAAGCCATAGCTGAAATATTTCAGAGGTGGGGAAAGTTTGGCAGTTAAAGTTTTTAACCAACAAAGAGGTGATTATTTCAGTAACTTGAAATATTCCTTTCAACTCTGTCATTTTGTGATTCAATCTGCTTTTATTGGGTGTTAAATGCACTCACTCTAATGTTTACTATTACTGAAAGTCGCCCTTTGATTCTGGAAGGTTGATACTTGATTGATGATAAAGTCATCTTTGACTTAAGCTTTTGTTGTCTACAAACCTCATGGAATGTTTTTGTTTTCTTCCTTTTATTTCTGCCTTATTGTAATTTAAATCAGCTATTATCCTGCACTGCAAGGAATATTGTTGCATTGTAGTTTGTTAAATGAGGACTAAAGCTTAGCTTCATTGTACTGATCATAGATAAGACCTACAAGTGTTATGAATATATAACACCCAGTCAGAATTTGAATGATGTTCAATGAATGCAGAGAGATTAGGCCAGAAAGGCTTTTAAACCTAAGTGGTTAGGGAAATTCTAAAAGAAACAGCTATTTACATTCTGACTTATTTTAATGCTAATAGCAAATAGAATCAAAAGATTTTAGGGTCTTGAGAAATTCTTTGCTCCTTTCATCTCTCCTTCTTCTAGAAAATTGATGAGAATGTGACATTTTTTGAAAGTACTTTAGGTGGAAATTACATTCAAGTTAATAAATGACACAGATTTTTTTGCTTGTTCAAGCATTTGTCAAGCTCCTAGACCTTCTCTTAGGCCCAACTGAGCAATTCCATGTAAAATCCAATTTTACGAATGAAACTATTAAATCAGTTTAGCAAAAACTCTCATCTTAATTATCTGATCAACTTCCATATTCATATGGGTTTCTTATTCTCTACCATTCCCTAGGTGATATCTGATCACCTTGGCATGCATTCAGAAAAAATCCAGTTAGATCAGTTCAGAACCTCCATTACACCCTGTTCTGTGTAGTGAACAATAAAAGATAACCAAAGTGTGATTTTGTGAATCACACAGGTAACAGATAGACATAAGTGGTGGTAATGTGAGGTTAAGGAAGTAATTTTAAACTGGGTACACAGTGCTGACACCAACATGCTTCTTTTAAAAAGCAATTTACCTGTATCTTTGCCTGGTTTAAATCAATAGGGATATGTTACATTCCCCAGCAAACAATGCATTATCTGCAGGACAGATGCATGCCTGAGAGGTTCTACCCTGATAGTAAAAATGTTGGGTAGTATTTAGTGATTAGCAGTACAATACATGGCAAGTTCACAGGTTTACTTTAAGTCACTCTTAAAGGTTTTTTTTGTTTGTTTGTTTTTTTTTTTTTTTTTGAGTTATTACCAAGGCATAGGAGTAAATAATTTGTAGCACATAGCCTATGGGAAAACATCAGTAAATAATCCTTGAGAATTAACAAGCAAAAGTAGAAAAGGAAATGGGGAGGATACCTCATGAAAGAAGGATTTATGGGACTTATTCTTGACAGGACACATAAAAGTCAAGATAAAACTAGAAATTATGGCACCAAGTTTCTCTTAGTAACTCAGGGGTGGGGTCTTTAATTACACAGGCTCTTTAAGGTAACCTCTGACCAGATGCTGACCACAGTACCTGCATTAATATAGGGTTAACTTGTAGATGAAGAATCCCTGAGTGTGGTGGCCACCATGACAGTTCCAGAGAGAACCAATTAGGGTGAAAAACTGCCCTACAATGTGAAAGAGGAGTTGAACATCTGATTGGTGAAGGTTGCTGAAGGAGGACTGGAATTCTCAAGACAACCTTAAAACAGCAATAAAGCTGGAGACAGCACTGTGTCCTTTGTCATTCTCTGCTTTGAGATGGTCCCCTCTTTTCCTTGAGAGAACTCTCTACTTGAGCTTTACATTGCTTTTACTTTATTTTCACCTCACTTACACTCTACTGTCATTTATAATAAAGTTCTCTTGCATGGATTTTGGTATCTGACTTTAAATTTTCTTTCATCAGAACTCAAGAACAGAGGTTTAGAGTTTTAACTTTTGCTTTCCTAGGACAAGAATACAAGTTACACTGAAGGGGTGGCATTTTGTGATCCTTAAATGACCAGATACCAAAAGCTAGGGAGATAAAGATAATTGACTCTAACCTGTAAGAAAAAGTTTCAATTAGAACCAGTTAGCATGGACCAAAGTGACTGAGTTGCCTTGGACTTTTACCATGTGCAGTGGAGACTTGGAGGGCTGATGTCAGCTTGCTGTCAGTCAGACATCAAGAAGTGGACCTGTACAAAACCCAAAAGTTCCCTCAGACTCTTAATAGAACAGGAGGGCAGGAGGGAAATGACGTCATCCTCTTTGAGAGAACCTATCCTTTTTTCTATTCCTTCTAACAAGTTCATCCTTGCTACTCTGAACAACATTGCTAAAATCTTTCTGTCATCATTGCAAGAACTCATGAGAATTCCATAGCATGCCCTTGATTTGTAATGACACAATTTTTTACTATGCAAAGAGAATTTTTTCTTACATTCACAACACTTACAGAGGGAGAGAATAATGTAAATCAATTTCATAAGGAATACTCTCAAGATACAATTAATCTCATAGTATACTACAAAATTATTAAAGTCTAATCATTCAGTTAGGATCAAAGCAGGTCTCTTTGGAACGATCTAGAGGACTCTGAAAGTCCCTGGATCCTGGAGGGTCCTAAGGTTACTAGAGACCTAGGCCAGAGGCCTGACTCTGGGTATACAAAGAATCAGTTCTGGCCTCTTGGCACAAGAACAGAATAAAAAAGGTAATGTTGAAAAACAAGAAAGGAGCTTTAACCAGAGTGTTTACACCACAAAGACTCATGTCCTTATGCTACCGAAATCTCAGTCTTTGTCCCTTATGCCAATATAGTAAGGAAAACACAGTTTTTAGAAAAAAGGAAAAATAAGCTTTATTGCTTTGCTAGCAAAGGAGAAATACAGGTGACTCCTGTCCCAAAAGCTGTGATTCTGCCCCTCAGCAGAAACAGAATTTTTAAAGAGGTGATTCAAAGTCTGCCTTCCACAATTCTCCATTGGATTTATAATTCACTTGTTTATTTGGGAAATAGTCATTTCTGAGTGCCATCCCCAAAGTCTGGATAACTATTCCTATGGTGGGTGTGTCAGGGACAAATAAATCTGCCCAAATGTGAAAAAAGTATTATTCTGTTTCCCCTGGCATTAAGGAGGGGGAGAGATTAGGGATGAGCATGGAGAAAGGAAGAGAAAGAAACAAGTCGGTTTTAAAAATAAGTTGCATTGGCAGAGCAGCAGGGGCTATTTTCAAAGAATAAAGTAGACCACTGTTACACTTAGCCCTGTCTTTGAGGGGCTAACAGTGGCATTGAGATTTTATGTAAAGAGATATGAGGGCAATAATTGAAAGGCTTGCACAGCGGGAGGCTTTTAAAAGCTGCCAAAGCGAAGCGCTAAGCAACTTAGTGAGACCCTGTCTCTACATAAAAAACACAAAATAGGGCTGGGTATATGGCTCAGTGCTGGAGTGTCCCTGAATTCAATCTCCAGTACCAAAAAAAAAAAAAAAAAAACAACAAGCAAACAAACAAAAAAACTGCCAAAGTAGGTGATCTTGATCAAGTGTCTTCTGGTCCACCATTATCTCAGGATTTGGTTAGGTGGGGCTTATCACAGGTAAGGAGGTTGCTATTGCCTGATGGGTGGCTTCCACTCACCACAGGATGTTTATTTCTCTATCCTCCAAAAAAGTAGAGGAGATTTATCAAAAGAAGTACTTTGAAAGTACTTATGGAATCTGAAAATTAAAAGAATCCAGGAGGAGGCAGCCTAGGTGAGATTTAGATTACTACAAAAGAAACTTTAGGAAGGGCAAGAGTACACATATAAGCATCCTGGATGAGGCCATGTGCAAAGACACAGATGTTCACAGAGTAAAATATGCTCATCATTTACGAAGAGCCAGAGAAGAAGAGAATAATGTGGTAGGTGCAGGGTGAGATTGAATCCATCCGATAGGGCAGGTGCCATTTCATGAATATCTTTATGGATTTAGAGTCTTATCTTTCAGTTTATAGTGAGAGTTTGAGAAAATAAACTATGCACTTGGACTAGAGCAGAAACTTAAGAAGTGACAGATGAAAAACAAGAATGGTCACAGGGCATAATCAGCAGTGGTGAGGCAGCCATCTGCTCCCAATCCCTCTACATACTCATGTATGCCCCATTTGAACTAGGTATGGTGGTGGATTCAGGCTTTTACATTTTACATCTATGGAAGGTGTCTCTTGAATGGGCAGTCAAGTTAGTTATGGCTTAGTGAAGGGTTAGTCATGAATGAGGTCATGCACTTATATTCAGTAAGTGGTGTTTAATAGCTTGAGTGATAAGCATTCGCTCCACAGATTGGATCAGATACTTGAACTTACTGCTATCTACTTTGAGAGCTATTATTTTCACCTCTCTTCTGTTTCTTGTGAATGAAGAAATTTCTGGAATGCCTTTGGGATCAATCTGTATTCATTAAACTCAAATATTGGCTACTTTGTCTAATTGAAATGTAATGGTACAGATTCACCTTCCACTTTATCTTTTTCTCTTCTCTACCTTATCAGGTTATATGAAGTAATTAATAATATTGTGGTGGAAACTAGAGTTCTGTGAAATGTTTTCTCCTGCTTATCACCTCAGAATTTCTGGCTATGTCTCCTTCCAGTGTATAGGTCACATTGAGGAGATTTATAAAGGAAAAATAAAGGGTGCTTTTCCAAATTCAAGTGTCAATATTCTGAGATTTAGCAGCTGAGCTAAAAAAGAATGAACAGATCTATCATTTCAAATTTCAATCAGTTTCAAGAATGAGCAGAATGACTAAATCCTTTACTCAAATAAAGAACAGCCAAGGCTATTGTGATAGGGAAAAATGTCCTCCAAAGACATCCATATCCTAATTCCTAAGGTCTGGGAAGACCGTGTTGTGTGGTGAGAAGAAATAAAGGTTGTAGTTGACCTAATCAGATGACCTTAAGGTAAGATTTCACTACACTATCTCAGGAAGCCCAGTGAGAATCACAAGGCATTCTGCCATGAACAATGAAATTAGAATCAGGGACTGGCAACATGAAGAGCATCAATTGGTCATTGTGGATTTCCAGAATAGGTGGAGACTGCAAGTCAAGGAATACAAGCTGCCTCTGGAACCTAGGAAAAGCAAGACAATGGATTCTCCCCAGAGACTTCATAAGGAATAAGGCCAGCCCTCACCTTGACTTTAGCCCAGTGTGATCCTGATTGGAATGTTTACTTACAGAACTGTAAAAGAATAAATGTGTGTTGTTCCAAACCATTTAATTTATGATTACTTGTTATAACAGAAACAGGAAAAAGACAGTTCTCCATAAGTCCATATGTTCATATAAAATGTTTTATTGGGCAAAATAGTTTTAAGCATCTACTTACATTCAGAGATATCAAAATACATAAAGTTTATGCCATAGTGGTTACAAAGTTCAGTAGTTAATAATAAGTTTAGTAGTATATGTTTAATAATTGTCATATAATTTAGGTAATAGAATCTGTGGCCCTTGACAGAGTTCAGGGCAGACAGAGTTCAGAATAAAATAAGGCATTTTGAAATGTGAGAAAACAGGAAAACAAGAAGGTCACCATCATCTTCCACTGGCCCTTGCCTCCGAAGCAGGTCACAAAGACCCTGTTCAACTGGTGCTTTCCTTATACCTATAGAAAAGGAACATCTTTATCTTTGAAGACACAGAACACAGAGTTGAATCTCAACAGACTTTGCTAAATGTTCCCCAGTTTATCACCACTTGGTCATATCCTTTTCTTCTCCAAACATATTTTGCACTAGTAGTTATTCCTTATCAAATCTAAGCATAAAAATGTTCAAGTTTACCTATCTCTTTTTAGTACTTATTTCCACAGTTTCCTGTGCAATTGAAAGCTTATATTAAATAAATTTTATGATGTCTTCTTATCAATCTACATTTTGCTATAGGGACTTCAGCTGTGAATCTAGCAATGAGCAAGGAAGAGAACTTTTTCTTTTCTACACCACTCAGGTCTATGCAGTTCAATCATTGCTTCATTCCATGAATTTTTTTAATCATCTCTTCATTTTACGTACTTCCACAATTTAGCAACACAACAAAATCCTATACATACTAACATGGCTAGGAACAGTGGCACATGCCTATAGTCCCAACAATTCAGGAGGCTTAGGTAGGAGGATGGAAAATTGGAGGCCAGCCTCATGAATTTAGTAAACCCTACCTCAAAATTTAAATAAGAAAGAAAAAGAAGGAGGAGGAGGAGAAGGAAGAAAGAGAAGAACAGGGGAGATATAGCTCAGTATTAAAGCAACACCAGCAACAAAAATAATAGCACTGGATAGTCAGAGTTTTTTGTATGCTATGGGGAGTTCATGGCTTGTATCACATTTTTTCCAGGTTCTGAACTTACTGCCATGTTCCTTGAGAGGGGTGTGTGTGTGTGTGTGTGTGTGTGTGTGTGTGTTGCTGAAACTCAAACCCAAGGCCTTGCATATTGCCCGGAAAATACTCTGTCATTGTATATTGTATATCCACAGTCCTTTTTCATTTTATTTTGAGACAAGGTCTGGCTAATTTGCCTAGGCTGACTTTAAACTTGAGATCCTTGAGCCTTAGGCCCCAAGTAGATGGTATTACAGGGTGCTTCATTGCACCTGCAGAGTCACTTTTTAAGTTTATCTGAAATATTTAATGATATATTATCATTTCAAGAATCCCACTTAAATAGAATCCAAGAGAGAAAACAAGTAATATCTATGCAGTTGCTACATTTCAGGTTTTATAAAAACCTGTTTATTTTCTGTGAGTCATAAACTCTTCCTTTAAAACTTGTGCTGCTCAGTAAAATTGATCTAAACATTTCTTTTTAATGGTTACCCAGGAGCTCTTTTATACTTACATAATTAATATAACAAACTGTAATTGGTCCTGCAAATCCATTTTCATCAGTCCCTGTAAATGTTTATAAAGTGTCCACTCACGTGTTTAAAGTCATGTTTTTTACAACATGTTTTAACACTTCATTATTCATCTTGTTGATACAAAGATAACTGTAAATGTAAGAATTTTAATAGGAAAATATATTTTGAAAGGAAAAATAAGGAGCATTTTGAGTGGTTGTTTCAGGCCAAGAAGAAAACAAAGAGAGAGGGAGACAAGGAGAGACCAGGACTCAAAGAGCTCTACAAATATTTGTTTTACAGTTATGGTGAACAAGTTCAGGAGGGGAAAAAAAATTTACAACTGTAAATGTAGTTTTAGATAAATTATATTTGAATTTGGTCAATATAATTAGGTAACAGTGTTAAAGTATTGTAAATTTGAAACTCGAATATATAAAATAGGGTCTGGATAGATTTCAGGTTTAAGAAAGATCAATGGTGCATTAAAGGTGGTGGAATATGATGGTCATCATAGCCCTAACTTTATGTATGACTGCATATATGTTGTGATTCTATACCACTTACAACTAGAGAATTGATATGTTATCCTCTATTTATGTACAATAAATCAAATTGCACTCTGTTATCATGTAAGCCTAAATAGAACAAATAAATAAATTAAATACGAAAAAAAAAGAAATTAAGGGAAGAGGAAGAATGTAGAAAGAATTCACAAATTGAGAAATGGCAACATCTTCTAGAAAAAAAATTAGATTAATATGCTATCATTACCTAGCCATTGATTAAGCCCACATATCCAAAGGCTAGAAGTCCAATATTCTGTCTCACAAGGGATGTTTTTTTATGGAAGCTTCTCTTTTCACCTATGGACAGCCACCTCTCCCTGTCTTCACCAGATCTTTGTTCTATATACCTGCATCCCCAGCCTCTGATTAGTTTAAAATTGAACTCTTGATTTAGGAAGAATCAATTCACTTTTTAGCTTATATTTTTCTGTTTATACTTATAATTGAGGCAGTCAAGATGGATACTTGGAGATATATAGTGGCTGAATAAATAAAGTTGAATTTGTGGGCTGAGGAACCTGTGATTTAAAGTCCATGCATTGGCACGTTTGCTTTGTGCAGACAAGCAGGAAACTGATACAGATATACAGCAAAAATCAGGCTAAATGAGCAGTTGCATTATTCCCAATGGCTCCTCTTATTTTAGAACAATAAGACATCCCCTGGGGAATTTCAATTATATACATTATTTTAAAATATCATCTTCTTTTGCTTAGGGTCACTGCTGGGTGTTAGTCTATATCAACCAACATAAATTTGGCTAAGAAACCAAGGATGGGAGAGGAAGGAAGGGAATACAATCTTCTGGTGAAAGTAGGAGAAGGAGTAGAGTTTACAGTTTCTTTTAACTTCAGGGGAAGAAACTTATTTCTGCAAAAATATGAGCTTATGTCATCGTTTCCTTTAGACATTAGGCTTTGACAGATATTTAAAGGTGATACATGTTCATTATCTGTTTTAATGAGTTAATCAATTGGATTTCCGCTGGGAATATAGAAGCAAAATAGGCAAAAAACATTCATTTTAAAATATATACATATACAAGTGAGGAAAATAAACTCAACTTTCTACCTATTCTTCAACCCTATGTGATCCTTAAAAGAGTAACTAAGAAAAACAAATAAAATCAGCTCCATGAAAGCAATACAAAGAGAACAACACACCAAATAAACAAAAATAAAGTTTCTTCAAGTCTGTGCATGCTTAAGAAAATGACGGGACGATATTGACCAATGTATTTGAATTAGATAAATTTACATCATTAGGAAAATTTATGATATCAAGCACATAAAACATAGAGGCTTTGAATCAAGGGACCCTGTTTTTTGTCACATATGTATGCCATCACATACATATTAAATACAAAAATTCTATAATGTAAGTGTAACTGGTGTTGCTTATATTCATTGATTTCATATACTCCTTAATGCATTGCCTCTAAATACTTGGTATTTTCATGTTTTGTTTTGTCATTCTTATTTTGATTAGGTACTTCTGCTAAATCCAGTCTACCCTGGCTGGACTGTCATACTGAAGTTTTTGCACAATTTTTCACTCTTTGGCACAGAGTGAAACCTACTGCGTTCTCAGGAAAATTTTCTGTTCCTTTATGAAGGTTCTGGATGATACTTTGCTGCATCTGTTGTCCAGTGATCTATTTTCCTGAATGTGAACCCCCTTGAGAGACTCTAAGCTGGCTAGAGTGGAGAACAGAGAAAATTTCATGTTGATGTTGAAGCCTACCCTAGCTGATTGCAGGAGAACTGAAAAACAAAGGCAGGTTAAAGGGTGACTTGCAATTAATAAAGTGGTATCATTAGTAAAATGTGATCTTACAGGATTCAGGGAAGAACTACAGTAAGAGGAGCTCTTGTGGGAGACACAAGAATAAAGGAGGATAGGTCAAAGCAGCTGAAGCTGGAGAGGAAAGCAGAGGTCATATCACTGAAGTCTTTGTACACAATTCAAAGGAGCTCTAACTTTATTCTATAATTATTAGTATTTGATGTTCCCTTTTATTTTTAATTTGATACCCAAGCTATTTTTTAGAAAAAGAAAGGTTAACAATAAGAGAACAACTTTCCCTAAACTTTCTTTTTTTTTTTTTTAGAAACAGCAATGCACAGATAATGAAAAATTACTAGGAGGCATTGAAGCAGGGGTTATATTATCTGTTGAGAAAGGCATTTACTTAATCTTGAAATTTTATAATACTTCACATGTGTATTTCACCTGCCTCTGTGTGACAACTGATCTGTGTTGAAGGTTTACGGATCCCATATACTTCACTGAGCTGGGGGATGACCTAACAGTATATTACAAGCTGCCAAGTATTTTCAATGAGGGAGTAAGTTATCTTTAGTTAATCAGGCAATCTCTAAAGTACATTATTTTCCACATGTCCCCAACATCTGAGGTATTAGTCCAAGTTGCACGTAAACCATGAAACTGACTAAAACAATGCTTATTTCTTTTTCCTCCTAGAATTGTGTTATTGAGCACTGACATGTATGACCTCGTGCCTCACATTGTAAAAATATAAATGTCATTTTAGGAGGTTATGTTTGCTGGTTAAGTCCAGCTACCATCATTGTCCTTTGTCATTCTTATTAAGGCTGCAGGATGACATCACCTAGGACTCTGACTGGTCACATTGAAAACAGACGACCTCTTGGGCTACTGCTGCTCTTCATTGCTTCTGTGTTCACATCTCCCTTCAATTTTAATTTCAAAATAATTTTCTAATATTTCTAATAAACATAAAATGCATTGTGCAGAATCTTTTCAACAAGTCATTTGAAAACATATTTCAAATTAAAATGAGATGTTCTTATTCATCACTAATAAAATTGTAAAACATTGAAATATTGATAATATAGCATTATGCATAATATGTTACTTTTGAAAGTCTTAACAAAATATAAATAGATAAAGCAGTTAATTAAATGAAAAAAATTCACTTGTTATAATCATATTTTTATACACTAATTGTATATTTTACTGTTTACTACCTTTCATATTTAGATGAATAATAATTTTGCAAATATTAGATTCATTAGCAATTACAAATTTGTATAGCTTAGAATAATAAAAGGTCTTTGGCTCTAAAATATATTCCAATTGTAAGTATGATCATTCCATTTCCAGTGATTAATGATCTTGGCATTTGGTTCATAATGAAATTGTATTGCTTTGACTTTCTACAGCATTTTATTCCTAAGAATTTCAAAGTGCTTTTTTGTGCATCTTCAAGAAGTAGTGTACAAGCAAAATAATCTTAGTTTTATAATAGTTAACTCACTAGCTACTTCTTTAGAAATTTATGCAGTCCTTTAAATAATTCCAAATCAAATAATGTAGAACTTTTGAGTGCTGAAGTTGATTTTGTAGCCCCCACTGATATGTAATAACTGTATTTTTTTCATTTATACTCAATGTTTGAACTTTTTAAAAATTTCAAACTAAAAGCATTCTTTACACAAAAGGAGTTAATACTTGTCCCAGAAAACTTTGAAATAAAATGAAAACTGGGGTTATGGCTCAGTGGTTAAGGGCCTGGGTTCAATCCCTGATACGGAACAAACAAACAAACAAATAAATAGTAAAAAAAATTCTAGCTATTTTGTATTGAGTATTTGGGTCCTGTGTAATATGTTTTTTCAATAAATATACAGCTTAATATTTCTTTACCAATAGTGCTATTCTACATTTACAATATATTGCTGTAAGAAAATATAATTATTATATTTTATATAATATAAATGTTTAAGAATTAATGCATGAATTAAACAGAAAATAATCTTTTAGATCCTTTTCCAAATGTGATAACAATTAAAGACAAAAATTCATATATATAAACCTGCCAATGGATGAGGCTATTTCAGTAAAAGAAAAGTAATGATAAGCAGTTAGAATTAAAAAGCAGGTATCCCATTATATGTAAACCATGTAAAAGTGTCACAAGAGAGAACCATATTGGTTAAGTCAAGAATATGAAGTTTTCTGGGTCCTAACATAATAAGTAGTCAAAAAGTATTACTGATTTCATGGGCCTAAGATTAAGGATTTTTTTCAGAACTGCAAATGGTCCAGAAGAGATCCTGATAATGAGTGACAGAATGAGCAGCAGGAAAGAAAGATACTGGTACAACTATGGGACAAGATGAAAGAGATTGCAATTTGAACATTGGTGGAGTGAGAGACATAGAAATTGTGATGCAATGTTTTGAATGAAACTTAGCTCAGCAATTTAAATAATTTCTTTCAATTTATTCCACTATCAGACACCAAAATGAAAAGAAATGTAAGGAAATGCTAATGTGTTTGTGTTTATGAAAAAAATGTAAATAGTGTCATGAATATTTCTCAACCTATTTCTTATTCTCAATTCTTAGTCTATATATTATAATCTGAGTATTTCTTTTGAAAATAAGTATAAATGATCAAATTATATGCTACAATTTACATATCTTGGAATTTAATTTATTTGTTTCTTAGCCCTGAGTTGTATTGCCTGACTTATAAGGAGATAGGAGGAACAAGTAAGTTGAATGATCAATTTAATAATAATAAGAAGCTAAGTGTTCATTGAAGCAGACATGCCCTCTATCTGCCCTGCTCTACATTCCAAACCCCAGATCATGCTCACAAGAGCAAAGTAATCTCATGAGTAGTCTACCCCATATATATTTAACCCATATGTGAGAAAGATTGACAGAATATGCATTGTAAGGAGTTATTGGAATCTTTATTTCCAGTTGACTCAAATACACCCTCAGAAAGTTGTAATGGGTACTATAAAATTCTTTCTGAAATACTGCACAATTTTAAATAACTTTGCTAAATTTTGAAAAAATGGTGCTTAATAGTACTTTTGTATTTTTTTCAGTCAGAGAAAATATGACAATATTCATTGAGGGAAAAATTTTGCAGCCAGGTGTGATTGTGCACACTTGTAATCCCAGCAACTCAGTATGCTGAAGCAGGAGGATCCCAAGTTCAAGCACAGCCCAACAATTTAGCAAGATACTCTTTCAGCTGTTTTTTGTTGTTGTTGTTGTTGTTGTTGTTCCTTTCTTTTTTTAATGTGCTGGGTATATAGCTCAACGATAAAGCATACCTGGGTTCAGCACCCGGTATGACAAACATATGAATCTGATCATATATATGTGTGTGTGTGTGTGTATGCATATATAAATCTAAATAACAGCTATAAAATCACAGTGTAGTAAATATTTTCTCTCAACAATTGCTTGATTCCCAGATCCCAAGAAGATAAGACTTCAGTTATCAGAGTATTCATTACAGTGAGAATCTGTCAGCTGCCTATGTTAATTCCTTAGACATTTCTTAGAAAATTGGTGGATTTGGGGATATAAAGAATATGAGGTGTTTTCAGTTCTAAAGCAGAGCTCAGATCTGATACTTTGTGAAAGTTTCAGTAGCTTTGAATGAGCACACATCTGTATTAAATTATTAGATGCCATAGTCTCACTCTACCAGAGTAAAAGACAAGAGATTAAAAAAATCTGAGAAAAAAGTGATAGAATTTAGCAATAACAATAATAAAATGGTTGACTCTGAATCAAGAATGTTAAAAAAGAAAGGAAAATGTAATTAATATTAACATAGAATATTTTCCATGAAATGAAAACAAATTTTATCTATCCAAAGATGACATATATCTTGATCAAATTGTTGGAATTTGAAAATAAATAATTATTTAGTCACAGAGATAGAAACTGTCATTCTCTTGAAAGTGGGGGAGTCAGATTGCTTTCAGTTTAAATATAATAAATGTTCAAGGATTCACACAATAGCTAAACTCTGAAACCAATCTAGGTGCCATTCAACAGATTAATGGATAAAGAAAATGCGGTATATATACACAATGTAATATTACTCAGACTTAAAGAAGGATGAAATTATGGCTTTTGCCAGTAAGTGAATGGATCTGGGGAATATTATGCTAAATGAATGAGCCGATCCCAAAGAACCAAAGGCCAAATGTTTTCTCTGATATGCAAAGGCTATTTAACAATATTTGTGGAGGGTTGCTAGAGAAGAATAGAGGTACATTGGATTAGACAGAGAGGAGTGAAAGGAGTGGAGGAGATGTGGGGTTAGGAAGGATAGTAGAATGAACTGGGCATTATTACCCTGTGTGCATATATGATTAAATGACTGGTATAACTCTACAACATGTACAACCAGAAGAATGAGAAATTATACTCCATGTATATGTGATGTGTCAAAATGTGTTCTACTGTCATGTATAACTAATAAGAATAATATATATATGTAAAAAATAGTCAAAAGTTAGAAACATTCTAAAACTTAACACAAGACAATGTGTCAAAAATGCTGCTAAAGTAAAACACTAAGCTATCAGAAGATGCACCGTGAAATATAGTTTTTTGTTTTGATTGGTTTTGTTTTGTTTTAAGCGAAGTGCAAGCATTCAAGAGATCAATGAGAATGCAGGAAGGAGCACATTGTGAAACTAGCATCAGGAATGACAAACGCTGCATCGCTGTAGATTCAACATATGTGAAGAGTATATCATGAATAAACTGGCACTAGTTGGCAAGTAAGAAGAAATTAATCATTTTGTTCAAAAGCTTAATTCACCAAAAATGTGAAGAAAAAAATAAAAATCTGAAATCCAATCCCTTCTTAACGATTTTCTCTAAATTAATAAATAATGTCTTCTAAAAAATTTAAAGAAATTTACCTAAGTATTGCACACTCCTCTAGAGAATGCAGAAGAATGTTTTACAAGTCATGTAAGGAGGACAACATATTTTGACATCAAAATCTGATGATCACATTACAATAAAGAAACATTGATGCAAAATGTATGAACATGGAGACAAAGATGTCTTAGTAAAATGTTCTCAAAATAAACATAGCAATATATAAAAGTGATAATGCATCAGACCAAGTGGGGTTTATTCCAGAAATGCAAAGCAGTTCATGAAATTTAATAGTTAACAAAATGAACAACGCAACAACAAAAATCTCATGATTAACTCAGTAGATGAAGAAAAAGTTCTCTCACAAATTGCAACTCTGAGTAGAAAGAGTCAAGAGTCATAAAAGGGACTTCAGAATCTGATAAGGGGAATGTGTTACACAGCTTACATATTCTTTAAAGAAAAATATTGAAACACTTTCTCTGTAAATAAGAAAAAGACAAGGATAGCATTAGTACATTTTTAAGGAAATATACTGCTTTATCAGCAAATTACAAATAGAAGGGAATTTTCTCAACTTGATAAAAATCTTTGAAAAACCTACAGCTAACATCATATTTAATGTTGAGGGATTTGACATTTCCCCTATATGCTCAGGAAGAAGGAGCTCCTTTTTCTTATTATACTGAGGGCCCTACCTAGTTCAATAGAATATGAAAAAAAAGAAGGAATGAAATTTGAGAAGGAAGAAATAAAATTTTCTGTTCAGAGAGCTCTGGGTTGTGCAGAAAACATGAATCAACGAAAACACTTCCTAAAACAAATAAGCAATTACAGTAAGGTTGCAGTTTACAAACTTAATATTACATGCAAAAAAGTCAATTACTGTCCTATATAACAGCATGAACAAGTAAAATTTGAAATTAAAAACATAATACCATTTGCATTAGCACAAAATAATGAAATTTTTAGGAATAAATTTAATAATCTACATGAGGAAAAGTACAAAAGTTTTGTGAAGGAAATCAAAATCTAAATAAATGAAGAGAGCTTTCACATTCTTGGACAGGAAGATTTATTATTGTCAACATGTTAGTTCTTGCCAACTTTACCTATAGATTTAATGAAATCCAATTCAAAACCCCAAGAAGTTATTTTGTGAATATTGACAAACTGATCATAAAATTTATATGGTGAGACAAAAGACCCAGTATAGCCAATACAGTATTGAAGCAGAAGAACAAAACATTAGAGAACTGTCACGACTTGATTTCAAGTTTTACTACAAAGTCACAGTAATTAAGACAGTATGATATTGGCAATATATATACATATATATGTATGTACATAAATAGACCCATATAAATATAGTCAATAAACATGTGACAAAGAAGCAAAGTTAATCCTAATCCAATGGATTAAGAATTGTAGTTTTAAAAATTTGGTGCTGGAACAACTGGATATGTACAACCAAAAATAATATTATGAGAAGAACAACAACCATTTAGACAGTGAATTTATATCTTCTAAAAACCTGACTCAAAATGGATAACATAACTATATGTAAAACAAAATTTTCTCTGTGTAAACTATACCTCCACACCTCATATACTCTGCATACCTGCAGAGTTGACACCATGTGTATACCATCAATACTCACTGCTTGTATCTTTCAGAACACTGATGCAAGTCCTCCAGACACTCTAGAGCTGCAGCTGTGACAACCAAAGAATGCTGTAACCAAATTCAGGAAGCATAATTGTGGAGATACATGGTCTGTGATCTGGAGACCCCACAGGTGCTCTAGACTCCACCTACCAAACCTCTCAGTTTTCAAGGCCCTGGCACCTGGACCTGTGATGTGGGTGAGGCAGCCACGAAGATCTCAAAAACACTTCTGAGGTCATTCTTCCAATGTCCTAATGAATAGCACTTATCTTTCTTCCAAAATGATTAAAAATTGTGATACTGACATAAGAATAGCAAACTGGATGAGTGAACACATACATAGTCAGCTGATTTGTAGACAAATGGCAGAGTAGTACTGAAGAGAATGGATGAGATTTTCCATAAGTTACATTTGTTCAACTGAATATCCACACTGGCGAAAAAGGGAAAACTTGTTCCATATCTAACACAAGAAAAAATGGAGTTATTTGACCATTAGTTTTATTATTTTAAGATTAAAAACAAAATTAATTACATCTACCTATCCACCATTTACATTATATCCAAACTTCTTGTTGTAAATGTTTATATGACTAGAATGACAATAATTAAATATAATTAATTATTTTTGGAGCTATTTTCTGTTGCTTTACTATTCTTACTTGCTTTCCACTTATTCATTTTTTTAAAAAATTTGGACTCTAGTCATGTGGAAATTGAGACAGTTAATTTTTTAAAATTATTTATTCATTTGATGGCTTCAAATTCCAGGATTCAAGTGATCATCCAGCCTCAGTTCCCAAGTAACTGGGAATGCAGAAGCACACCACAACACCTGGCTAATTTATGTATTGTTTTTATTATGAGCATATGTCTTGTCCATAAAATAGATTAAGTAATTTATAAACAAATAGGAGATAAAGTATGAGTCAGGTGTGGTGGCGCACACCTGTATTCTCAGCACTTTGGGAGGCTGAGACAGGAGAATTGAGGGTTCAAAGCCAGCCTTAGCAATGGGGAGGCGCTAAGCAACTCAGTGAGACCCTGTCTCTAAATAAAACACAAAATAGGGCTGGGATGTGGCTCAGTGGTAGAGTACCCCTGAGTTCAATCCTGGATATCAAAAAAAAAAAAATAGTAGGTAAAGTATGGATTGAATCATACAAAGGAATAAATTGATCTTCATCATATGAGCATAATCTTAATCCATAAACTTACAGATAACAAGTTTATAGACATAAAATTATTACATATAAATAATTTATGAAGTGGAATCAAATTTATGAAGTGGAATCAAATAAAATATTATTTATAAAATTAGAAAACAAATCTATAACTGTGTATATAGATCAGGCTACACTGTAGGAAAAGTACAGGTGCAAAGGTAAATGGTGATTTATTCTGGATAATAAATAGAATAGCTGGAATTTTTTTAAAAAAAGACACTAAAGAGTAGTTTTGTGTTTGGTCAACAGTATAAGAAAATAATAAGATATGATCCCTGGCCTCTTGGAACTCATGTCCTATTGAAAAAGAATAAAGTTTTAAAAGGAAACAACAAAAGCAGCTATAAGAATATCCTGTGATTCCAGATAAAAATTTTCTTGAAGATAAGAGAAGGCTGCTCTAAGAACCAAGAAACAGGTAACAACATAGATGATAATAAAACTTTTAGCAATTAGATGAATGCACTTGAAATTTTATTTAAGTTGTATCATCTCAAAAACAAAAGGAAGAATTCAAGACAATGAAGTAAATGCTTACTTTCCTTAAATCCAATCTTACTAAATATAAAAGCAGTATGTAGTGTTGGGTAGAATTAGGAGCAATGGTAGCCAATGATTTGTGAACCACCTTGCCTGTTGGTTATGTGAACAGTTCCTTCCTGCAAATCTCATGCGTCTAAACACAGAGGAAGATTTCCTTAGAATTTCTCCTGTCTCTTTTCTGACACACATTACTGTTTATCATTTTAGTTGTCTTTATTTTGACAATCATTAAGTTTCCAATGATCATTTAGTCCAAACTGGATTGTCAATTGTATGCATAACTATTAAGTCTCCAAATCTGGTCTTTTTTGTGTGTGTCAAATTTACTGTTCTTTAACTTATATCAAATAGTGATTAGTACAGTTTTGGAGTACTGGAGTCCTTGCAAATGAGTGTCTGTGGATTCTTTATGAAAATAATTATAGTAAGCTAGATGTAGTGTTTATTCAAAGGTAATTAGTTTGCAAATCATTCTGTGCTCCCAAGTCTTTAAATTTGAAAGTTTATGAGTTATGTGTCTAACAATTATTATTTTCCAAATAAAACTAACAGTTAATAAAAAGTATTTGGAAAGCATAAATCTGAAACGTATAAACAGGCTATATAGAATAAGAACCCTACCAATTGAAAAAGGATATATGCTATCTAATTACAAAAAAAAGGGCAAGAGAACAATGATACATATCTGTAGATAAACTATTTTGAAATCTTATTTTTGTAAAAATGTTCTAAAATAGAAATCTATCTGTTCATATACAGCCATGAATATTACATACTAAAGAACAAAACAAGAGTTAGGAATTGCACAGACTCAATAAATCACACATAAAAATTTAGGTTTTCTCTTGATTATGTTCAAATGTGAAAATATTATGCAAGAACAAAGTAGACATGTGGATAAATTACTGAATTATAAGTTTAGTTATTAATAGACAAAAAATAATTCACAAATTAAAATTATAAATTCAAAAGATTACATTGTATTTCAAATAGTAACTTCACAGTTCTTATGTATTTTAAAGATAGTTTATGTTAGATTAAGAGCTAATATGTTTTTTGTTTGCTTATTTATTTTTGGTTTGTTTTCTGCACTGCTGGGGATTGAACCCAAAGCCTTTCACACGCTAGACAAATGCTCTACCTCTGAGGTACTCCCTTAGTCCAAATTGATTTTAAATAGAAAAAACATGCATATCTTTCTATTAAAAGTGAAGTAAGTTATGTTAACCATAGGTAAGATTGGAAAAGTATATGTATTCATTCACAAATACGTTTTCTGATGTGTTTACAACAGCTACAATTATTAAGCCTGATTGGATTGAACTCAGTGGTAGGCAAAATTGATTGCCTGTCCTGCAGCTATTCTTCTCATTTGGTCCTTGTGGCAGAGATTGAGCCGTTTTTCTCATGCTCAACTGCTCTGAGCTCATGGAGACTGGCCACTTTCTAGTCCCAATGTGCAATTTTTCTTAATCTAAATCCAATTATGATAATTCTCTTTATTTTGGCAGAAAATAGTTTTGCCCAGGTTTGTCAGTGTGATTATCACCCTAGTCAATAAACTATATGAAAACTTCTTCTGGATGTTGTATAAGGAATTTTTTTTTTCTCCCTGGTAAGAGAAGATGTGCTTGGAGAAACCGCTCTTTTTGCATTTTGCTTGAGATTGTGAGCGTCTTATGCATGGGATTGTGAAATACCTTTGAGTTAAGAGAAGGCAAGACTAAAGACACATAAAATACTGAAGATGCAAAACAAAATATCATTGAAATCTGAGTTTTTGGTGTTGTGTATGTTGGTCAGTTAACTGATTCTGAAATCATATTCCCAGGGCTTCTTGTGATCTGTGACATTAAATTCTTCATTGTTTCAAACACTGACTTACCTTCAGGTCATCTATTACTTGTAGCCCAAAACATCCCAACTGGTAAAACAAGGTAAGAAGATGAACAGCAATACACAGAGTAGTAAGGTAGGCCAAATTCTGAAGAAAATATTTATATTTAAATTGACTTTTTATGCCTTGTTAAATATTATATGATAAAAAAAGACTAGACTGTACAGCAATGGGTAAAATATAAAATATTCCTGGTCTTCCAAAACTATTGATTCTTTCAAATACAGCTTCAGAAATCTTTATTTCAAGAGGTGCTTTTGGCTTACATAAAAACTTTAACTAGCTAATGCTAAAGAAAAAAATTCATCTATCCCAGAATCAAATATTATATCAAAATAATATAAAAGAGAGCTTCATAGGAGATTACAGTCCATTATAATGAGAAAGTTCAGATTGCTCTTGACTAATAAGAACTTAGGCTGCTGGTAAGATGAGCTTTTATGTTTCTCTAGGACTCATCAGACCACAAATTTGGTCATACCTGTGTCTAAGATTTATTATGGCAAAAAGATGGAAAACAGATTCAACAAAGGGAGAAGAGGCCTGGAGTGAAGACAGAGAAAAATGAGGCTCTGGCTTTCTGAGACCTATCTTAGTAGAAGTACACAGGGAGCCTCGAAGCTCATCAGGGACTTGGTAACTACTGTTCTGACTGGAGTGGTGCTCACATATCAAAAGTGTTAGAAACCCAGAAGAAAGTTTATTAAGAATAAGTTATATGATTTACTCAGTGTAGGCTATATGAGTCCCTATGATCACTTATGGGAGTAGTGGATTCCAGGATTGCAGATACCATCAAATAATCAACCTTATAAGCAGGCCATATTAGGAATCATTAGTTATGCTTATGTATGACTTAGCTAGGCCCTCTCCAGATTAAAAACGATTTCTGCATGAATCTGTGAGTATGATTTCAAATGAGGTTGACATTTGAATTGGTGGACTCAGAAAAGTAGGTTGTCCTCCCCACTGGAGTATCATCTGATCCATTCAGGGAATGAATATATATATAAATTTCAATATTATGGAGGTATTCCAGGATTAAGCACCCAAGCTTTAAAGTGCATTGAAAGCTTGAAAAATGAAGAATCTATGATATTGTTTGCAGTGATCACTATTTATATTAGAAAATAAGAAATAAAACAATTATATGAAGGGGGGTCACAGAAAAATGTATTAAGTATATTCAAATGACCAAACATAGGGACAATCTAAGTGAAATGTTTAAGGATATGTGAGTGGCTAAAATATCCCATTGCAATTCTTAACAAATTGTCCAGTTAATCAACGGAGCATATGTGCCGTCATCTACATGTAATTCCTCCTGCTCTGCAAACACAGAGCTTTCATTTTGATTTATCACCCAGTTCTTGAATTGAGAACATCTCCCACTTCTTGACATTGGTCTTATTATTGTCACCTCGTGATATTTTCCCAAAGTTAAACTTTCTTTTTTCCTAACCTTGTGTTAGATACATATCCCACATAACCAATAACTTGCAGATAATAATCTCCAAGTAAGATGAGGTACAGTGTCTGGGGTTGTGGCTCAGTAGACCGCTTGCCTAGCATGTGTGAGGCACTAGTTTCAACCTTCAGCACCAAATATAAATAAATAAAAATAAAAGCCCATCAACAACTAAAAAAGCAAACAAACAAACAAAAAAAGATGAGGTACAAATCTCTCCTTTTAGATAATTATTTAAGTTATAATATTGCTGGCAATTACAAGGGCAAGGAAACAAAAACAAAATCATGTGACAAAGAAAGCAGAAATGCTTTAAGTCACTTTGTTTTTTCAGTTTAGAACAACCTTTAAAATTTCACATCTATCTATAAGCATGTGAACATAGAAATATAATATGTTGCTATGGATACTTTAAGAATTCAGAGCTTTGTGTAATTATTATATAGTTATTATTGTCACTGGTAAATTTGTAAGAAAAAATAAATTATTGCTAAGCAATTATGCCTAAACTCTTCATTACTTTTTTTCAACTTAAATATAAGAAATTCTTATATTTCTATGCTAGTTAATACATACACAAAGGAAGTGATCTTATATAATGGTATTTTAGGGGATAATGTTTACTTTTCTTGGCCACATGCTTACAGACAGCCTTTCTACTTTTGTACCTCTCTTAGGACACATGCATAAAATGATAATGCTTTTCCACAAATTATTTGGCAGCTGGTGGGGAAATATTTAAGTCCATTGAATTGAGAAATCATTTGCCAAGCCCCCCATCCTAAATTACACTATAAAAATAAGAGTAACTTCATAAAACAGGGTTTTGCACACAAACAATTCAGAATTTGAGGGCTTAACTGCACATAAACAAATTATTCTTTTTAGTTTTACTTCACAACAGGAAGTCATTGCTATGGGGAAAATATGCCCACATTAAAGCTGCAAATTGATTTTTGATGAAATAACGCTACCTGTAACCCAGAGCAAATTTGATGCCTTACTAAAGACCATGTTAAGCAGAAAAGTATAACACCTGTGAAAAACACAATTAAGAGGACTGCCTTTAGAGATGTAAGTTTGTTGTTGGGATGTACACGAATAATGTGAATCATTACTTATTTTAGAAAAATAGTGAGGTAAAGACAAAGATGAAAAGGGATTATTCTTTAATAAAAAGCAATGATACAAATAAATCCTTTCCTTTTTTGTTTGTACTAGAAGTAATAGGCATCCAGTTTCAGCTCTGACATTTAAAGGGATTAGCAAGTGTATCATCCCCATCCTGAGGATAACAATATACACCATAAAAAAGAGGAAAATTACAATAAAAGCAACATTGAAAGAGCTTTTAAACAGGGAGCAGAGTGGCCATCAAGGGCCAGGACTTTTCCACAATTCCAATTGTTGCCTGGAGTGTAGGCTTTGTTCCCTCCATCATTAGACCCCAGGCTTTTGAAAGAATGGGGCCACATTGTGCCCAGAGGCTCAAGATACACAGTAAAATATTATCAGAATTCTGTTTTATGGATATTTTCATTCTGTTTATGTATTATTTTCTTCATCTTCTAAGTACCTCTTCTTTCTTCTCAACATTTAACAACCCATATAAATTCCAACTTCGTCTGTCTTCCTCAGATCTCTGGTTCAGAGCTACCTGAACATGTTTCTCCTAGATTACAACTTATAATGAGATAGAAATTTCGGACACAAATTACAAAAATAAAATACACTGATTCTCAAATGAGAAGTGCCCTGAGCCCTTAAACTATAAGAAACACTTATGAATTTTTGACAAGCAACTCTTGAGCAAACCAACCCAAATATTGTTAACCCATGCCCTTGGCCTGAACCCTTCTCCTATTATGCCCTCACATGCAAAAAGTACCATGAGGACAACATAAAAGGGCTAGAAAAACTGGTACAAAATTGTATCACTCCACCTTGGTGTCAGTAGGTAGCCAGATATAAGTGAAAAAGTTGGGAAAAGAAAATTCAGACTGTCACCCTGGGCATAAATGGCCATTACAAGCCCAGGTACCACCCTCTTGCAGTTAGACTGCTTCCTGTCAATGTAGAAAAGTGGATATGGTCTATGCTGCAAAAATTTAAACATGATAAAATTGTTGCCTGCACATTAAGTCATGGCAGGAAACCACAGTTGCCACCCCTAAATACATAATATATAAGGAGGTAGGCTCCCAGACCAACTATAAAAATTCAAATGCTGGGAGACCCTAGGTAGCTTCTTCTCTTAGAGGTGGCTCATTCCATGTAGAGATATACTACATAAATATTTAGGCTTTTTCTACCTGTATCTCTAAATGAAATCTTTCTTTTGGGAATACAGCTCATGTCTCTAGAAATATCAAATTCTAGAAGAGTCAAATTTGTCTAATTTCTCTAATGTTCTTGTTTTTATTTACATTTTTTGATTTTGGACTTTCCCAGGTCCTCTTCAGAAAGCATTTGAGTGTTATCACTCTTCACATTGCAGTTCTTTGTTATTGTGCAGGAGTTGTGTTGGTGTGGTGCCACCATGCCAGCGGGTTACTTTCTCTCCCTCTGGAGATGGTCCACATTCACATTTGAATGTGTTTCTTACTTTACTCCAAGAGACATCTTTTCCTGAGATAGTTGGCATTCTTTCTTGAATGTGTACCTGCTTCCCTAAATAAATCTGTCTCTGTCTTTGACTGACATATGCTAAAACTTTTTTCCATCCTGTATGCCAAGGACTTGGGGTGTCCTGTGTAGAGAACTTCTTTTCCGAGAACTCCTCTGGTGACACTTGAGACCCCAAATAAAGTCCATTTTACTTTTAAAGTTTCTCAGTTAAGACTGATCAATGGTAAATGAATATAAACAGAAACTCAACAAATTATCTTGAGCCCATCAGGAAAATGAGATAATAGAACAAACTATCATCCCAAACTCTAGAGAGAGAAGTGAATCCAGAGAACCACCACTGGTATCTCTTTAACTGGAATTGCCAGAAATATAAACTCACAGAGAGGAAAAAAGCTGTAGAGGAAAAAAACTGGGTTCCAACGTTTTAGGAAGGCCCCTGTACCTTTGTGGGTTTAACTATCAGTCATTCCTTCAAAATTTCATAGTAAAGATCCAAGAATAAGATTTACTAGCCTTAGCAGGGGAAGGACAAGAGTGATCATTGTGATCAGAGTGTTCTATTCTTCAGGAGAAAGGACTTCACAAAAACTTTATCCCATCTCCGGGAAACCCAGCCGCATTAACTTTATAAGGTCTAATCTAGAGGTAAGAGTGGGCTATCCCACTGCAGAAACACATAGGAGGCTCTGTATCTAGAGGCACAGGCCCTTTTAAACACTTGGTTTTAACATGAGATAAAAGAATGGTATTGCTTCCCTTTACTTTAACCACTGCACCAACACAAATCCTGCACAATAACAAGGAATTGCAACATGAAGGGCTGTAACACTCAGATGCTTTCTGAGGAGGACTACCTTGGAAAGCCCAAAGTCAAAAAAGGTAAATTAAAACAAGAACATTAAAAGAACTTGAATATTCTGGCATGTACCTCTGTAGTAAATAGTAAATTGAGCACATCTCTAATAAAGATTAATATATTAAAAATCACCTTAGGGACTACATAATTCAGTTTCTATAATGCAATAAACAATGCCATTTCAACATTATAAGGCATGCAAGAAATACAGAAAAAACAATTTAAAGAAGAAAAATAACAAAAAAGAAAAATCATTAGAAGGAAGCTCTAATATGAAACACATTTAACACATTTAAGAATAATCAGAGAATTTAATCTAATTCTGATTAATAGGTTAAGAACCTCAGCGGAAAAATAAATAAATATGCAAGTACCAGAATGTAATGAGGAGAATTCAAGTAATAAAAAAAGTAGTGCTAAAAATATAACACACAATAGCAGAAATAAAGAATGCCTTTTGATGGTTCTTCAGGGAACTGGACAAGACCAAGAAGAGAATCTGCGCGTTTAAAGATTTTTTTAATAGAAATTCTCACAAAGAGGCTCCTCCTTTTATTCTTTCTCTTCCTAATTTTTTTCTAAGGTTTTAGTTAAATAACCACAACAGGTCAAAGTTCATTGTGCTAGCCAGAAAATAAAAAGATGATATACCAGCATGACAGATTCTGCCCAGCATCTGGCCTTCCTGCACACTGTACCTCCTCTTCCCTCCCCATATAGTCCTTTGCATTCCTAAGATATGGCTCTACACTCCCCTAAGCTAGAGCTCCCCTAATATAGAGCTCTGAGAAGTTGATTCCTTTATTTTCAGCAAAGCTACATTTTAATAAATGTAATTTCTTCACGCCAATTTGATTCCTAAATTTTGGTCACTTGGAGCTGCAGATAGCCCAGATATTTGATTCCTGTATCAACTATAATACAAAGAGAAAAAGATAAAGAATTAAATATCCTTCAGGTGCAGTGGCACACACCTGCAATTCCAGCAGCACAGGCGGCTAGGGCAGGGGATTGCAAATTCAAATCCAATCTCAGCAACTTAGTAAGGCCCTAGCCAGACTCTCTCAAAATATAAAGTAAAATGGTCTAGAGGTGTGGCTCAGTGGTTAAGCTCCCCTGGCTTCAACTCCTGGTACCAAAAAAATAAATAAATAAAAATGTAACAGAACATCCAAGAACTGTGAATCAATTTAAAAAATTGTATCATGGATTTAAGAAAAATATCAGGAAAAGAAACAGAGAACAGAGCAAGAAACAAAAATTGAAGTGACAGTACTGAAGAATTTTCCCAAATTATAAACAGATACTAACCTACAGATCCAGAAATTTCAGGATATACTACATAGGATAAAAACAAAGTTAACATGTGTACATATATCATATTCAGAAGCACAGAAAAAAAAAGAAAGGAAAAAGGAAAAACTTGAAAGAATTCTTAAGGGGATGAGAAAAAGTAACAAATAAAAGAAAAATTTTGACATGTCCTAAATTTAATTTCATTATGAAAGCTGAGAGGATGGAAAAGAGAGATGGAAGTTTTCTAGTAACAAGTCAAGAATAAAAGACTTTATTGCCAGGCACAGTATGGCAGGCCTGTAATCTCAGCAGCTCCAGAGGCTGAGCCAGCCTCTGCAATGATCAGGTGCTAAGCAAGACAAGGTTTAGAGACCCTGTCTCTAAATAAAATACAAAATAGGTCTGGGGATGTGGCTCAGTAGTCTGTAGTAAATGCCCCTGAGTTCAATCCACAGTACCCCCCTGCCAAAAGAAAAGACTGCATCCTAACACGTGGGTTAGAGCCTTCACCCTTGTTCTACTAAGACCTACCTGCTAGATCATCCTAAATGGAGAAAAACTGGAAGCATTCCCTCTAAAAACGGGAACAAGACAGGGATGCCCTCTCTCACCACTCTTATTCAATATAGTCCTTGAAACTCTAGCCAGAGCAATCAGAAAGACAAAGGAAATTAAAGGGATACGAATAGGAAAAGAAGAACTCAAACTATCATTATTTGCAGACGACAGGATCCTATACTTAGAGGATCCAAAAAGTTCCACCAGAAAACTTCTAGAACGGATAAGTGAATTCAGCAAAGTTGCAGGATATAAAATCAATATCCATAAATCAAATGCATTTCTATACATCAGCAATGAGTCCTCTGAAAGAGAATTCAGAAAAACCACTCCATTCGCAATAGCCTCAAAACAATAAATTACTTGAGAATCAATCGAACAAGAGTGGTGAAAGACCTCTACAATGAAAATTACAAGACACTAAAGAAAGAAATTGAAGAAGATCTTAGAAGGTGGAAAGACCTCTCATGTTCCTGGATAGGCAGAATCAATACTATTAAAATGGCCATACTACCCAACGCGTTATACAGATTCAATGCAACCCCAATTAAAATCCCTATTTCTTATAGAAATAGAAAAGGCAATCATGAAATTCATTTGGGAAAATAAGAGACCCAGAATAGCCAAAGCTATCCTGAGCAAGAAGAGTGAAGTAGGAGGCATCACAATACCTGACCTTAAACTTTTCTACAAAGCAATAGTAACAAAAACAGCATGCTACTGGCACCAAAATAGACATGCAGACCAATGGTACAGAATAGAAGACACAGAGAGTAATGCACAGAAATACAACTATCTCATACTAGACAAAGGTGCCAAAAACATTCATTGGAAAAAAGATAGCCTCTTCAACAAATGGTGCTGGGAAAACTAGAAATCCATTTGCATCAAAATGAAACTTAACACCTATCTCTTTTTTTTTTTTATTTTAAATTTCTCAAAAGTTGCATTTTAATACATGTTATCAAACATAACAGAAAAAAACAAATTTTCAGAAGCTGTACACACTGTTCACTGAAAACATTTGTTGAGGCAAATAGAAAAAAAATGTTACAATCATAATTTTTCTAACTTTGCACAAAATTATAAGCAGATTGCATTCTTCATATTAAACACCTTTATATGCACTTTCAATGAACAGTATATATATATATATATATATATATTTTATCAAACATCTTTACTATACCCATTCCCCTTTCCTGCCCCCCGCCTCCCCCATGTTGCGTCCAGTGTTTCTCTATTTCTCTTATGTTTCCCATTCCCACCTCCCTTATTCATCAGCATCCACTAATCAGAGAGACCATTCGGCATTTAGTTTTTTGGGATGGGCTTACTTCACTTAGCATAATGCTTTCCAGTTCCATCCATTTGCCTGCAAATGCCATAATTTTATTCTCTTTTATTGCTGAATAATATTCCATTGTGTATATGTACCACAGTTTCTTTATCCATTCATCTATTGAAGGACATCTGGGTTGCTTCCACAGTTTTGCAATTGTGAATTGTGCTGCTAT